>JAVVLW010002281.1:0-25000 GCA_034401795.1 Chaetoderma sp. LZ-2023a | reverse complement strand
GCTTCAAGGAGCACTGGCCTGCGGATTTCAAGGAGCACTGGCCTGCGGGCTTCAAGGAACACTGGCGTGTCGGCTTCAAGGAGCACTGGCCTCCTGGTTTCAAGGAGCACTGGTCTGCGGGCTTTAAGGAGGGCTGCTTTGTGGGTTTTAATGTACCGCCACAGTGCTTTGACAGTAAGCACTACCCTGTGTCTTGGTCAGATATGGCTGCTCATGGCGTGCATACTGCTATTATTGAGCATTCATAATTCGGTATCATTGAAGGTGGTCGTGTAAGCAGAGTCATAGCTGACAATTTTCAACAACGTCCATTATCCATGCAAACATTCTATGCACCGAGAAAATCTATTATTACAGGGAGGTAACTTGTGTGGTTCTAAACGAAGCTTAACTGTTTTAAATTCCTAAGTTATGTCCCTTCACACACTGACTGAATGATGACAGTTCTAATTGACTATATAGAGAATGGCAAACGTGTGTGCATATCGATAATGTACGCATAGTACATGATTTATGCGGTGTCATTTGCCATATTTTTAAGGAACTTGAAATATTCAGAATATTCGCCAGGTTCGGAATATGGATTGTTTGCATTTAGTGCCATCTATTTGCTTAAGTAATCTATATATTAAATATAATTATATTAAATACAACAGACCGTGTTCACTGTTGTATTTTAACCGTCAAGCATTAAAGCGTCAGTCTTTCACTTTCTAGTCAATTATACGGGATAGCTGCTGAATATTTTGGCAGGGACATTTTGCTGCAATATACGCCAAAATTACCCCCATCACCAACGCAAATTTGTTTCAAAATTTTCACCAGAATACTCCGTACATCATAAGGCATTTTCGTGTCTAGTCTACAAGGGTTAACGGAATAACTTGAGTTGGCTGTCAATCTGAGCTGTGCGATGTGTATGCTGTCAATCTGAGCTATGCGATGTGTATGCTGTCAATCTGAGCTGTGTGATGTGATGTGATGTGTCTGTTGTCAATCTGAGATGTGATATGTACATGCTGTCAATCAGAGCTGTAATATGTGTATGCTGTCAATCTGACCTGTGCGATGTGTATGCTGTCAATCTGACCTGTGCGATGTGTATGTTTTCAAACAGAGCTGTGCGATGTGTATGCTGCCAATCAGCGCTGTACGATGTGTTTGCTGTCAATCTGAGCTATGCGATGTGTATGCTGTCAATCTGAGCTGTGTGATGTGTTGCGATGTGTCTGCTGTCAATCTGGGCTGTGATATGTATATGCTGTCAATCAGAGCTGTGATATGTGTATGCTGTCAATCTGACCTGTGCGATGTGTATGTTGTCAACCAGAGCTGTGCGATGTGTATGCTGTCAATCAGAGCTGTGTGATGTGTCTGCTGACAGTCTGAGCTGCGCGATGTGTCTGCTGACAATCTGAGCTGTGCGAGGTGTCTGCTGACAAGCGGAGCCGCGCGATGTGTCTGCTGACAATCTGAGATTTGCGATCTGGCTGCTGACAATCTGAGCTATGCGATGTGTATGCCGTAAATCTGAGCTGCGCGATGTGTCTGCTGTCAATCAGAACTGTGCGATGTGTCTGCTGGCAATCTGAGTTGTGCGATGTGTATGCTGTTAATCTGAGCCCTGCGGTGTGTCTACTGTCAATCTGATCTGTGTGCTGGGTCTGCTGTCAACCTGAGCTGTGATATGTATATGCTTATGCTGTCAATCTGAGCTGCGCGATGTGTCTGTTGTCAATCTGATCCGTGGGATATGTATGGTGTCACTCAGAGGTGTGCGATGTGTCTGCTGTCAAGCTGCTCTGGGCGATGTATCTACTGTCAATCTGATATGTGTGCTGTGTCTGCTGTCAATCTGAGCTGTGATATGTATACGCTGCCAGGCAGAGCTGTGTGATGTGTATGCTGTTAATCAGAGGTGTGCGATGTGTGTGCTGTCAATCTGAGCTGTGCGATGTGCATGCTATAAATCTGATATGTGGGATATGTATGCTGTAAATCAGAGCTGCGCGATATGTCTACTGCCAATCTGAGCTGTGCGATGTGTAGGCTGTCAATCTGCTCTGGGCGATGTATCTACTGTCAATCTGATATGTGTGCTGTGTCTGCTGTCAATTTGAGCTGTGATATGTATATGCTGCCAGTCAGAGCTGTGTGATGTGTATGCTGTCAATCAGAGGTGTGCGATGTGTCTGCTGACAATCTGAGCTGTGCGATGTGCATGTTGTAAATCTGATCTGTGGGATATGTATGCTGTAAATCCGAGATGTGCGATGTGTATGCTGTCAATCAGAGCTGTGCGATATGTCTACTGTCAATCTGAGCTGTGCGATGTGTAGGCTGTCAATCTGACCTGTGCGATGTGTCTACTGTCAGTCTGCTCGGTGCGATGTGTATGCTGTCAATCTGATCTGTGGGATATGTATGCTGTCACCAGAGCTGTGCGATGTGTAGGCTGTCAATCAGAGATGTGCGATGTGTCTACTGTCAATCTGAGCTGTGCGGTGTGTAGGCTGCCAATCTGACCTGTGCGATGTGTCTACTGTCAGTCTGTTCGGTGCGATGTGTATGCTGTCAATCTGATCTGTGGGATATGTATGCTGTCAACCAGAGCTGTGCGATGTGTAGGCTGTCAATCAGAGATGTGCGATGTGTCTACTGTCAATCTGAGCTGTGCGGTGTGTAGGCTGCCAATCTGAGCTGTGCGATATGTCTACTGTCAGTCTGCTCGGTGCGATGTGTATGCTGTCAATCTGATCTGTGGGATATGTATGCTGTCAACCAGAGCTGTGCGATGTGTAGGCTGTCAAACTGATCTCTGTGATGTGTCTGCTGTCAATCTGATCTATGCGGTGTGTATGCTATCAATCGGAGGTGTACGACGTGTATGCTGTCAATCTGAGCTGTAATATGTATCTGGTGTCAATCTAATCTGTGTGCTGTGTCTACTGTCGATCTGAGCTGCGCGGTGTGTCTGCTGTCAATCTGAGCTGTGCGATGGGTATGCTGTCAATCTGATCTGTGGGATATGTATGCTGTAAATTAGAGCTGTGCGATATGTCTACTGTCAATCTGAACTGTGCGATGTGTAGGCTGTCAATCTGCTCTGGGCGGTGTATCTACTGTCAATCTGATATGTGTGCTATGTCTGCTGTCAATCTGAGCTGTGATATGTATATGCTGCCAGTCAGAGCTGTGTGATGTGTATGCTGTTAATCAGAGGTGTGCGATGTGTCTGCTGTCAATCTGAGCTGAGTAATGTGCCTACTGGCGATCTAAGCTTCGCGGTATGTCGACTGTCAATCTGAGCTGTGCGATGTGTAGGCTGTCAATCTGAGCTGTGCGATGTGTCTGCTGTCAATCTGCTCTGGGCGATGTATCTACTGTCAATCTGATCTGTGTGCTGTGTCTGCTGTCAATCAGAGATGTGCGGTGTGTAGGCTGCCAATCTGAGCTGTGCCATGTGTCTACTGTCAGTCTGATCGGTGCGATGTGTATGCTGTCAATCTTATCTGTGGGATATGTATGCTGTCAATCTGAGCTGTGCGATGTGTATGCTGTCAGTCTGATCTGTGCGATGTGTAGGCTGGCAATCTGATCTCTGTGATGTGTCTGCTGCCAATCTGATCTATGCGGTGTGTATGCTATCAATCGGAGCTGTGGGGTATATCTGGTGTCAATCTAATATGTGTGCTGTGTCGCTGTAAATCTTAGCTGAGTAATGTGCCTACTGTCGATCTAGGCTGCGCGGTATGTTTGCTGTCCATCTGTGCTGTGCGGTATGTCTGCGTAGAACTGTGTTATGCGGTATGTATGCTGTCCATCCGGGCTGTGCGATGTGTCTGCTGTCAATCAGAACTTTGCGGTATTTCTGCTGTCAGTCTGAGCTGACTGGTATGTATGCTGAGAATTTGTGCTGTGCGGTATGTCTGCTGTCAAACTGTGCTATACAGTATATATGCTGTTAAACTGTGCTTGTCTATATGCCTGTTGTCAACCTGAGCTCTGCCGTGTGTCTGCTATCGATCTGAGCTATGCGATGTGTATGCTGTCAATCTGTTCTGTGGGATATGTATGCTGTCAATCAGAGCTGTGCGATGTATATGCTGTCAGTCTAATCTGTGCGATGTGTAGGCTGGCATTCTGATATCTGTGATGTGTCTGCTCTCAATCTGATCTATGCGGTGTGTATGCTATCAATCGGAGGTGTACAACGTGTATGCTGTCAATCGGAGCTGTAATATGTATCTGGTGTCAATCTAATCTGTGTGCTGTGTCTACTGTCGATCTGAGCTGCGCGGTGTGTCTGCTGTCAATCTGAGCTGTGCGATGTGTATGCTGTCAATCTGATCTGTGTGGTATGTATGCTGAGAATGTGTGCTGTGCGGTATGTCTGCTGTCAAACTGTGCTATGCCGCATATATGCTGTCAAACTGTGCTTGTCTGTATGCCTGCTGTCAACCTGAGCTGTGCTGTGTGTCTGCTATCGATCTGAGCTGTGTGATATGTCTGTTGTCAATCTGAGCTGTACGATGTATCTGCTGTCAATATGAGCTATTCGGTGTGACTGCTGTCAATCTGAGGTGTGCGATGTGTATGCTGTCTATCTGATCCGTGCGATGTGTCTGCTGGCGATCTGAGCTGTGCGGTGTTTCTGCTGTCAATCTGATCTGTGCGGTGTGTCTACTGTCAGTCTAAGCCGTGCGATGTGGAGGCTGTCAATCTGATCTCTGTGATGTGTCTGCTGTTAATCTGATCTATGCGGTGTGTCTGCTGTCAATCTGAGGTGTGCGATGTGTATGCTGTCAATCTGATTTGTGTGATGTGTCTACTGTCAATCTGATCTGCGCGACGTGTATGCTGTCAATCTGAGCTGTAATATGTATCTGGTGTCAATCTAATCTATGTGCTGTGTCTGCTGTCAATCTGAGCTGTGCGATGTGTATGCTGTCAATCTGAGCTGTACGATGTGTCTGCTGTCAATCTGATCTGCGCGGTGTATCTACTGTCAGTCTAAGCTGTGGGGTATGTCTGCTGTCAATCTGAGCTGTACGATGTGTCTGTTGTCAATCTGAGCTGTACGATGTGTCTGCTGTCAATCTGAGCTATTCGGTGTGTCTGCTGTCAATCTGAGCTATGCGGTGTGTCTGCTGTCAATCTGATCTGTGCGGTGTGTCTATTGAGCTGTGCGGTATATCTGCTGTCAATCTGAGCTGACTGGTATGTATGCTGTCCATCTGTGCTGCACGGTATGCCTGTGTAAAACTGCGTTATGCGGTGTGTATGCTATCCATCTTGGCTCTGCGATGTGTCTGCTGTCAATCAGAGCTTTACAGTATTTCTGTTGTCAGTCTAAGCTGACTGGTATGTATGCTGAGAATCCGTGCTGTGCGGTATGTCTGCTGTCAAACTGTGCTATGCAGTATATATGCTGCCAAACTGTGCTTGTCTGAATGTCTGCTGTGCGATGTGTCTGCTGTCAATATGAGCTGTCAAGCTGGGCTGTGCGATGTGTCTGCTATCGATCTGAGCTGTGGGATATGAATGCTGTCAATCTGATATGTGCTGTGTGCATGCTGTCAACCTGAGCTGTGTGGTGTGTGTGCTGTCCATCTGGGCTGTGTGGTGTGTCTGCTGTCAATCTGAGCTGTGCGATATATTTGATGTCAATTTGTGCTGACTGGTATGTATGCTGTCCATCTGTGCTGTGCAGTATGTCTGTGTAAAATAATGCTATGTGGTATGTTTGCTGTCCATCTGGGCTGTGCGATGTGTCCGCTGTCAATCATAGCTTTGCGGTATGTCTGCTGTCATGCGGAGGTGACTGATGAGAATCCCTGCTGTGAGGTATGTCTGCTGTCAAACTGAGCTGCGCGGTATATCTGCTGTCAATCTGAGCTGACTGGTATGTATGCTGTCCATCTGTGCTGTACGGTATGTCTTTGTAAAATAATGCTATGTGGTATGTATGCTGTCAATCTGGGCTGTGCGATGTGTCTGCTGTCAATCATAGCTTTGCGGTATGTCTGCTGTCAGTCTGAGGTGACTGGTATGTATAATGAGAATCCCTGCTGTGAGGTATGTCTGCTGTCAAACTGTGCTATGCGGTATATATGCTGTCAACCTCTGCTTGTCTGTATGTCTGCTGTCAATCTGAGCTGTGCTATGTGTCTGCTGTCAATCTGAGCTGTCAATCTGAGCTGTGTGGTGTGTATGCTGTTAATATGAGCTGTGTGGTGCTATACTGACCTTCAATTGAGGGGCCCGATCTGACACTCAAGTTTAAGACGTCATAGTAAAGTAAGTCATATTCCGGCTGACGTCCCAATACACAGCAACGTATTTAGCTCCATCGTGAACTCTAACACGTCCCATTAAGCATACGAATTACTTAATTGTACGTGAAAGCTGTTGAATATTTTGAAACTAATTTGATTTCGTGCTGTTGCTGGTAGCAATAACACCGAATCAAATTAGGTTCAAAATTTTCAACTGCATAAGGTATATATACATAGATCACAACACCGGAAATGGGCGGGGCGTAGCTAGAAATGGGCGTTGCCTAGTTAAGGACGGGTCCCTCTATTCCATATCTCTTAGCAAGCATTTAATATCATCACGTAAAGTTGATCATTTATAATATGGATGCTTTGCTTGTATTATCGTTCAATTTGCAATGACGTCATTATATCTAATCCCCATTCAGTATTTTTCCCATCCCTCGTAATTACAACAACAGCTAATGCAGCTTCAGCTTGTACAATACTAACATCTTAACTTAGCAGCCGCGCTTATTCAGTATCTCGACTTCTTAAGAGGTAGAAATTATACTTATAAAACGATGGTAAAATTGTAATATTATATGAGCACGAGCCTCATAGTTCGAGTTACAAGTACTATATTTTCGGCGTAAGACATCAATTGCGCAAAGTTGTCAGGGCATGATTACCCGGCATTGACGAACGTACGATGATAGAAGACATAAACTGGGGTTTCGTGGGTCGACATTATTGGAAAATATGTCAAAATCTCAGTTTTTATGATAAATAGAATCTCAAAATCGTGCCACTTTACATCACTATTATTAATCTCATCGGAAATTATCACTTTTCACTGGCTTAATCTCGTGCAATATGATAATTCTCAACTCGGTTGATAACAGTGATATTGAATGGGATCTCATTCGAGATGCTCTATATATTTCATGAATGGAAACTTGCACACAAACTGCTGGTCTGGCGTTGCTGTTGATGTGTTTATGCCACACCCAACGGACCGTTCCACTTTATCCATCCATTATATGACGTTATAATCAACTACGGTGACGTGTAGAATGACATCTTAATGAATGACGTCATTATGACGTCATGAATGGCGTAGATAAGTCCGTCACGAACGCATATTTGAAGACGGAGTATGTATGGGTTGTTGTACAAATTGTATGTCTTTACTATTTAATAAATATTCTATTGAATATTTTGAAACTAATTTGACTGAGCGCTGTTGCTGCCATAGGCAGCACCGGCACCAAATCATATTAGTTACAAAATATTCAACAGCTTAACTGTATAGTTTTCATGAAATTGATAGTTAGGGCATTGGGGGATCGATCAATCCCAACACGGCGAAGTGTGGGTGGAGCTTAGCTAGAGGTGGGCGGGGCATAGCTAAAACTGGAAAGGTTCATTAAAGACTGCGTTGACCTATAAAACCATGATGTGATGCAGGTTGTGACTAGAGAATGGTCTTAATAAGTGTGTGGTGTATACAGGTGGTGATGGGATAGTGACCTTGTAGTACAGTACAGAGCAGAAATAATGTAGAAAATTTCCAAAACAAAATAAATGATACTGTTGAACATTTTGAACTTAATTTGATTGGACAACATTAGGCAGCAATGGCTTCCAATCAGATTAAGTCCAAAATATTCAACAGAACATTTCTTACATCATGTTCAAAATTGTACTAATGTCGTTCTGTTATTTGTTTTGGAAACATTATAGCTTATTTACGCGCTGTACTGTGGCACACCAGCTGAGCAAACGAAACAGGAGTGAATGAAATATGATAAATCGATACACATAACAGCGCGTATAACATGTTTGAAAGGAAGGATTTAGTGGCGATGATCCTACTAGTCCAATGGAAAATTCAGGGAAAGTCTCTAGAAAAAGTTACTAAGAAATATTGTGTTACAAGCGGTTCTAGAATTTTTCGAAGGTGCTGAACCCGAATCTGCTTGTTACCATAATATATGTTCACGCTAAATTGCTTAAAATCGTTAATTAAGACATGACTTTACAATCCGCAAAATGCAATAATTAATTCACACCTACGCACTGCTGATTACTTCTAAGGTAGAAACATAGTTCCCCCAATGCCATTAATCAGATGATATTGCCATAATCGCAATAAGCAATACAAACCAATACTATTCATGTAGAGACCCAATGGATGGGTGAGGTAGGTGGGCCAAGCTCAGGTGGTCATGTACTTTCAGGTTTACTGCTTAAGCTCATTTTCAGAGAGTTTAGTTTATAATCGTAAAAAATCACGATTTTTACTTTTACACGAAATTTTTGTTTTCATATCGTAGATAATCACTATATAATATCGATAAATCGTGCGCCATTAGGATGGTGGTATTTATTGGTTTATGCGCGTCCTATGCGACAATGTTCATTGAGGGCAATATTAGCTTAATCTATTAAAGTCGTAGGCCTATCACTTCAATCTAATTACTCGCAAGGACAGAGGCCTGTGTATAACATTGCAGTTGTTGCCATCTGTCTGCGCGTCAGGGATCGGTCAATGCCATCACGAAGAAAGCATGGGTGGCGCTTATCTTGAGATGGGCGGGGCATAGCTAAAACTGGATTCTTCCAGTGATCTGGCGTTCATCCTCAAAAGGCATAATTCTGATATAAAACCTGGATGTACAGTGTTCAGAGAATCTCTGAGCTTGAATGATGACGAAATAAGATCAGTAAGATATTTGCCAATTATACACGCCCAGGCACATGACCGGACTGCCTTGAGCACATTGGTTCAGCTTTATATCGTCACAGCATCATGTTCTCAACAGTACACTGTCATCACAGTTGATTAAGTCCTCTACTGCAAATGTACGGAACTAAAACGGCGTGCGCCTGAATACAGCCAGAGTGTGATACGACGGATTGATGATCTTAATATATCGATTAATTTCTTGCGTATCATTGGTGATCACCTGAAGGGTTACGGACTAGGTGTGGCTTGCGTAGAGGTTAGTTTGCTGGAGCACTCTACACAGAAAGAGAGAGAGAGAGAGAGAGAGAGAGAGAGAGAGAGAGAGAGAGAGAGAGAGAGAGAGACATGGTAAGAAGATCTTTCCACAAAGCCATTAGCGCTCAGAAAGTGACATATCATGCCCTGTGGCGACTATTGTTACCAACATCTCTCGAGTATATAGAGGAACATGGCATAGAGCTTCACACACAGATTAGATCTATGACAAACTCTGGCATGTATGGTGCTGAGAAATATGTGACACGTGTTCAACGTGACTGATTTGAAACGGTAATGGCCCTCTTCGCCAAGAAACCATATATGACAATATATGCTATTCTTCACTACTGGTGGACTTACATATAAATGGTCATTATCCTACTGATGTTCATGCGAGCACAACGGGAAAGCACTGGTAACCAGCTCCCACCACAGATCATTTATCTTTTCAAACACATCTATTTTGTTGTCAAACGGTCAACATGAAGGTTCAGCCAAGTTTAGCCTGATCAGGCACAGACATAGCTGAACGGCACTGGGAAAGGGTGGTGGCATACCAGCTATCACTCAACCCCTTGCCGTACTAGTAGGATACGGTTTAAGGTTCCAGATATCTGCTGATACAAGGGCAATCCTTGGATTTGGAGAAAATAGTCTTGTCCATAAACAAGGCGAACACAGATAGACAGACAGAAGACAATAGAATCCCAAATTACATACTCTGAATCTTGCAGCGATCTCATGTTTTCTCAGCCAAAGATGGCATTCAATACATTATGCAAAGCATAGACACGAAAGACCTAGCCACAGATGAAACCAAAGAGTGTCTCCTGAAAGCAGAAGATTTAGAGCACAAGCAGTAAGCTACATTCGCCAAAGTAGAGGATAACCAAAGAGGCAGAGTTAAGGGGTCAAAGAAATCCTTCCATGACCCAATCAGAAATATTAAGGCCTCCAACATTTAACAACCGATATGATATCCGGAAAGATGCCAAAGACAAAAAAAAACAAATAGTGATATTGGTCGATCAACACATCCCACAGCACATGATTGTCGCATATATGCAGCTGGTAGAGAATTTGACCTAGCCATCGTCCTGCAACTTAAGCTTATAGCAGTACCAATTGCCCTTGTCGAAACAAATGGATCGCTAAAATCATTCTCTCAGACTGTATAGCTGCTGACGTTGACTGTCCACCAGCAGCAATCACTCCGCATGATACATCTTGACTCCTCATAAATGGTCAAGCACCGGTAATAGCAATAGTTAAACTGCTGGAACGCACGGTGTTTGGAGACTGTTTGATGATTTCCTCGCAAGAATTAAACCTGCACGTGCTATGGATAACAGAGTTAACGTTGTGTTGGATAGATACTGAATTGATTCTATCAAGGCTTCGGAACGTCAGAATAAGGCATTTTAATTATGGCGTCAGCTAACATGTGACGTATCACGTCAGATATTTGGGTGACAGGTCGGATCCTTACATTACATAGCCTAGGCCTTGCCCTGTAGGTGGTGCTTAGAATACACCTTCCGTATCCTCTGCGTGTCGTAAGAGGCGACTAAAGGAGGTAAGGGTGAGGTAACCCTGACAGAAACCTCGAGTGCTGAAGACGGAGGTTCCAGGCCGCACGGCGCACTCTAATAAACCATGAATCCACGCACTTAACGCGTATGATCATGTCGATAGTCACTTACAGGACTGGCGGTATGATCAGCGAAAGAAAAGAAGAAGAAGAATAGCCTAGGCCTGGCCGTAGCCCTATGATTCAGGCCTAAACATAGTACGAATGTAAAACATTGAACAATGTTATGACCTACCCAACGTGTATACCAATCCACACTGCAAGTCAAATGAAACTTGTTAAATTCGAACAATTAAATCATCTTTTGAGAATCAACTTTAGAAAGGAAAGCAAAATGTCGACCCAACTACTAGTCTAACTCACGATAGGCAGGTCATCGACCATCCAGGATTGTGCCAGGACATCGGGATGGGCTGGAGAAACACGGCTATGATAGTGGCCGGTAACACTGGGGCCGGGGTGTAAATTCACTAACCCCCAAAAAGATTTGCCAGCACCACCACCACAGCCACCCTAGCCCTACATTCACCTCCACCCCCATCCACCACACACCCAATAAAAATGTGCATGACATTATTTCATGGAGTTATTTTATTTAGAAAGCTAAATAACGGTGTTGTTTATCACTCAGAGTGCAGGAAATGGCTACTCAGAGCATCTAATTTTTAAATTTTCCTGGGACCCTCGCCTTTTTTTAGAACACCACGACACCATCCCTTAACCTTGCCCCCCCCCTCCCATGGGGCATACATACCTATCTCATCAGCCCCCCCCCCCACCCACCCACCCACCTAACAAACATTTTAGGTGCCGCCACTGTGGCTATGGTCCCTCTATGTCTGCGCTGAGGGTAATGCACGCGACGTGATCGGCATCGGTTCATGTGACATAGTACATTGTGTTCTTCTTTGCAACATTCAAGACTCAAGATAACGGTATTTTGCATGTATTTTACAGCCAAAAACACTCTAATACTACCTAGAGAAGAATTATGACAGTAGAATTACTTCCATATTTTGTGGGGGTACAACCATATTAAATTTGCATTGACCATAAGTATGGCTTGCCAATCTGAGGGGTGGGTGGGGTTTTCAGAAAAGTTACTGACCTTTGTTCTATCCTTGCAGAAACCGTGAAACCTCATTTCATTGGTCATTCATTATAGACTCAGCTAATCAAGTGATGTGTAGTGTACAGGAGTCACAGATGGATAGAATGAGTCAATTCTCGTCGCGTCAAAAATCTTGAAAAATTACATAGTAAGCACTTTCTTTTATGGATAGTCCCACTACATGTAAGTTAGTAGTAATCACTTCCATGGCATAGAGATCTTATGGAGCCCTGGCAGCATGTCAACTAGACAAGCTCCGTATGGAGATACGTTTCCTAATAAGCATTTAAAATGCAAGTGAATGCATTGGTTGCGAGGCAATCATAAGAAAAGGTGTATATAAATCTAGAATATGTGGGCAATAAGTACCGTGGGAGAACTAGGACATGTGTGTCAGAAAAGAGGTCTGTAGGCTAATCTCAGACTCAGAGTCGTGGTAACCGTGTGAGTCTGATAAGGAACGGATCCAATCTGCTACCCAAATATATGACGTTATAAGCAAGTGGGCCACGTTCACATATTGTATGTTTTTACTATTTAATAAACAAAGCGGACATACCCAGATTTTCTCACCAGTTGAAGTCCATACACTGATAACCAACACGAATTATTTAGGGAGCACACACAACCTGTAGCTTCTTTTCCGTCCAGGTATAGTTGACTGTGATTGCTTGTTATAGTAAAACAAGCAACATGGGCAAATCTGTGTTCCATCATTACATACCAGGCTGCACTTAGTTTCATGACCTTTCTATATTGGCTATTGTGTGGAAGAGCGTGCACCCTCCACTGTCGCCAAGTACATTGGCATTGCCATTGGTCAGATCGGTATATGAGTCTCGGCGAACTAGGAAGGCATGCTACAGGGAGTCATTTCTCCTGGCAAGGTCACCAAACGAATCCCTAAATAAAGTCCTAAGATGTGTAACGACATCAGATGCTAAAGACATCAGTGTAGCCTGGAATACCAACCAAATGGAATCTTATGCTTACGGTCCCCTTGTTACAAAATTGTCTGAACAATAAAAAACAATGTTACTAGGCATATGTAAACACAGTCGAAATGAACACTAAACTGAACTAAGACAGAATCACAATAAGATCCTGCCATCAAATCAGTGAACAATTGAAAGAATTCGTTATACAAAGAGCAGATGATTGTCGAAAGAAGTTCAGAGCAAGCAAAGCATTAAGAATCAGTACTCCACAATAACTACTTGCTGTACATAACTGTGCTGGTCACTTAATCGGCTTTGACCACGGAAAGGCTGAATCAATCGAGGGGTGGTACAAAGATCCGTTCACTGACACAGAAACCGAACATTTTGTCCACGTTTAAAGGTCAGTCACAGCCCCTGCAAAAGCGAATAACAGAAGCAAATGTTAGAACAGCTTCACTAATAAATGGTCATATATGCGGGCCTGACCGCATTAATAACGAACTCCTTAAATATGCAGATAATACCATTTCAACACAGATGACACAGGTCAACAACTCTTCCTTTGACCAATACTTCCATATCGATGCTTTGGCCAAAGGTAGACTCATCCTACTCCCAAAACTATGAAACCACCAGCACACCTTCCAAGCTAGGAACAATAGTGCTTTAGAACAGCATCCAAATTCTATCAAATTCTATCAAATGTGACATTATCCCATATCAGAGATAAGATTGACAAATTTACTAAAAATAGCAGAGTGATTTTATGAGAGGGCGCAGCTGCACTGATAGTCTGGGCACGACGAATGCTGACATTAATAGTACTATCAACGCTTCGAGACTTCAACAAGATGGGAATCGACATGTCACGTGAATTTGATGCAATCGAGAGACCACAGATCCCTCAATTTCTCCATCAAGCAGGTTGCGATGATGACCAACAAAGCCTGGCGAGACACGTCGTGACAATCACAAAACTAAATTAAGGCTTTCTGCAAAATTTCTAACTTCCATAGGGCCACATGGTGATGGTTTGTGACCAGTGCATTTCACTTGCTACATCGCCCCAAGACTGTCATCTGTACAGGACCAAACCCTCCAATACCAATGATAGGTATGCCACTACAAGATGGAGTATGCAGATGTTGAATTTATCGACGGGAAAAGGTCTCCTCTTGATACGCTACTTCTAACAGCTGCAGACCAGCTCAAGGCTGCAAACCTCATCGTGAATGAATACAAAAGATACCCCCACCCCACCCCTACACCCTCCACCCCCACCCCACCCCACCCCCACCCTATCGCAGGTTCAGAGAACTGGAGAAGAGCAAAATCTTGGGCTCCCTCCTCTGCAGTGTTACCGACATGGGAACTCCCTGTGTAACAGGAAATATCGCATCCCAGTCCTTTTGGAAGTTATGGATTCGTGGCTCTAATATCTCCATGAAACTCAAGACTCAACTATATGATGTTACATGCATGTCCATCATGGTATGCAATTGCAACAGCTGGGCAGCTCCAAACCCCCTCTTGAACAAACTTGATGCACGCCCCCACAAAGATCTGCGAACCATTACAAATCAGTGCTGGTCACACAGTCTAATAGCAAATGCAGCACCATGTAAACCATGTAGTACATAGCCACTATCTGGGAGTGTCGCGTAACAGCGACCGAACATATTCTTCGAATGCCAGAAGGAACGCCTGTTCAGAAAGTACTAGAATTTGCAGTCAAAGCGCCAGTATGTTTCAGGCACGAAAAGGATGCCAAAACATCAATTTGCTAAGTGCTCAAAGAACGTGATCTAGGAACACTAAAGACCGATAAACAACCTAATATAGATTAGGACGCTCACGGTTCTGACACAGTGAAGAAGGGTGACGAGAAATGTATTGTGGATGAAAGACGTTTTTGCTTCTTTAGCTGCAGAACAGACTCAGCATCATTATCATCATGGTATCCTATGACAGACCAGCATCATTATCATCATGGTCTCCTATGACAGACCAGCATCATTATCATCATGGTCTCCTGTGACAGACCAGCATCATTATCATCATGATCTCCTGTGACAGACCAGCATCATTATCATCATGGTCTCCTATGACAGACCAGCATCATTATCATCATGGTCTCCTGTGACAGACCAGCATCATTATCATCATGGTCTCCTATGACAGACCGGCACCATTATCATCATGGTCTCCTATGACAGACCGGCATCATTATCATCATGGTCTCCTATTGCAGACCGGCATCATTATCATCATGGTCTCCTAGGACAGACCAGCATCATTATCATCATGGTCTCATGTGACAGACCAGCATCATTATCATCATGGTCTCCTATGACAGACCAGCATCATTATCATCATGGTCTCCTATGACAGACCAGCATCATTATCATCATGTCTCCTATGATAGACCAGCATCATTATCATCATGGTCTCCTGCGACAGACCAGCATCATTATCATCATGGTCTCGTATGGCAGACCAGCATCATTATCATCATTGTCTCCTATGGCAGACCAGCATCATTATCATCATGGTCTCCTATGACATGTCTCTAGCAAAGGAATGGAGTAAAGGGACTCGGAGTCGGTGGACAAATGCTGGGGAAAGGCGCCCAACCAATCCAAGAGTCGAAGAAAATAACAGTAAATTATATTTAAAATATTTTTTCTTCAACCACACGGAGACAGGCCTTCGCATATGATTCCGCCACAGATCCTAGTGCGGGTATATTCTGAAGGACCAAAGATAGAGAAGATCAACGTATATCCGCCATTACTGAGCAGAAGTAGAAGCAGCGAAACGGCTGACAAGAAGGTACCATGCTTTATCAATGCCCTATCCTTAATCCAGGAACAGAAACGAATCAAGAATAGGGAACTAAATATTTAAGGTAATGACACTGCAGCCAGGCTGGTAAAAAGTGAAGCACCCTCCCTCCAGCCGACAAAAAGTCTCTTCTGAAGAGGTTAACACAATCAGGAAACACAGAAATGTGGTAGGAGGCAGAACATGCCCACAACAGACATGGTGGCAACTGCTATATCCCGAGGCTACATACCGGGCAGAACAGACTGAAGTACTGTATTTATCATAAGTTTACGTTTGGAATAACTTACAAGTGTCAATGTACACCGGGGTTTTGACTGCCGTTCAGCACATCATCTAGGATTTCCCCACACATGAAACAACTAGAGGAGATTTATGGCCAGGTGGTAAATGCTTCCCATGATAAATCACATGAAGATGCTAATATTACATACAGCAACATTTCATCATCATCATCATCATCATCATCATCATCATCGTCGTCGTCGTCGTCGTAGTCGTCATTGCCCTCACTACAGCTGCGTCGCCATCGTTGTCGTCATTACCACCATTACAATCATCATCATCATCATCATCATCTCTTCCACCGCCATGATCATCATCATAAGCAATGCGTCAATAGGGTTGGGCGATATTGCTCAAGGCATGACGATATCGGTATCTCATTAAAATACCGCGGTATCACGATATATCGTCATTTGGGTGGGGTGTGGAGTTAGGATGTAAACATAGAATAACATTTCAAATTGGTGGTGTCTACAAGTTATTTTGATTAAATTTGTTGCATTGAAACCGTAAATTGAGATCGCCATGATTGCCATTTCCGCATATTTAATACACGAAATTCCACACTTTGACACCCTTCAATATACAGTTTAGAGCAACGAATGTAATGCAACTAACCGTATTCATCACAAATAAGAAAAATAAAGGATTTTCTTCTGTTCTTGTGTTGTATTTTGTGTTATCTTTACCTCACGACAACTGTCAAAAGATTGAGCAAGGAATACGCTTAACTTCGTTGCGCAGACAGGAATTCAGCAGAGCGAAATCTGATTGGCCGCCGTATCATACTTGAGCCAATCAGAATTCACACTGCATAATTCCGACAGCTGTTATCACGCCCACCGCTAGCGTAGACGATGCAAATACAAACCATGAATTAAATGAATACAGATTATTTTGGAGTTTATTAGGTTTTTATTACCGTAGACAAAGACTGGATTATTACTTACAGACTATTACTGGACCGAATAGAGGTAAGAGTATGACATTTCTAACTCAGTTATTTATATTATGCTCACAGCTAAAAGTGCAATATCGTCCTGTCGGTATTGACGATATTTACGATTTTTCGAAATTATGACGATTTCGGTATCGGTATTCGGCATATCGGGATATTGACGATAATATCGAAAAATCGCCCAACCCTATGCGTCAATACATGTGCATCATCATCATCATCATCAGAGTTACCATCCTCATCCTCATCCCCATCACGATCAACATCGGCTTCGATATCATCATCACCATCATCATCATCGTCGTCAGCAGCGGCAGTTGTTCATTCACCATAACCGCTCATTATTTATTGATACGACGAGCCCACGGTCAACTCTCATCTGTGCCTATAGCTTAACATTGTCGCCTATGTGTTTACCCGATGTACCTTTCAGGAATAATCTCGATGACAATTTATTTAATACCAGGTATCCAGTTAATTGTGAATAACAATTGTCTCGTGCAGATTAGGAAATAACGCGCCCACTCGAGCTGTCAATAAAGGAATTTCTCTTTGTCCTGGTATAATAAAGCGAAACTAAATGTGCTCGAATGACAAATACCAACAAGCCGGTATCGGGAGAAATTACGCTTCGTTTTCTCATCTTTGTGAATCAACATCTCATTATTTAAAGGGACGATATATATAGTTGTATGAACCGTACGGGTGTTTAGAAAACAAGAGCTACTGCTGGGTTGCAAACCTATTAATGACAAACACACAGCTATCCGAAAACACTGTTAAACCTGTTTAATGCGGAACTTATATATTATATGGCATCGATAGGTGGCCCCAAGGGCATGGGTGGTCAGGAAAGATAGGTGGTCAGGAAAGATCCGTGGTCAGGGAAGATGAGTGGTCACTAAAGATGGGTGGTCAGGAAAGATGAGTGTTCACTAAAGATGGGTGGTCAGGAAAGAAAGGTGGTCAGGAAAGATTAGTGATCACCAACGATGGGTGGTCAGGAAAGATGGGTGGTCAAGAAAGATGAGCGGTCACTAAAGATGGGTGGTCAGGAAAGATGGGTGGTTAGGAAAGATGTCTGGTCAGGAAAGATGAGTGGTCACTAAAAATGTGTGATCAGGAAAGATGGGTAGGCAGGAAAGATGAGTGGTCACCAACGATGGGTGGTCAGGAAAGATGGGTGCTCAAGAGATATGAGCGGTCAATAAAGATGGCTGGTCAGGAAAGATGGGTGGTTAGGAAAGATGTCTGGTCAGGAAAGATGAGTGGTCACTAAAGATGTGTGATCAGGAAAGATGGGAAGGCAGGAAAGATGGGTGGTCAAGAAAGATGAGCGGTCACTAGAGATGGGTGGTCAGGAAAGATGAGTAGTCACTAAAGATGTGTGATCAGGAAAGATGGGTAGGCAGGAAAGACGGGTGGTTAGGAAAAATGGATGGTCAGGAAAGATGAATAGTCACTAAAGATGGAAGGTCAGGAAACCTGTTTAAAGCGGAACTTATATAATTTATGGCATGAATATGTTGTCTCCGGGACATGGGTGATTGGTCACTAAAGGTGGTGGTCAGGAAAGATGGGGCTCAGGAAAAATGGGTGGTCACTAAAGATGGGTGGTCAGAAAAGATGGGTGGTCAGGAAAGATGCGTGGTATGAGAGAAAATATGAGTGGTCACTAAAGATGGGTGGTTAGCAAAAATGGGTAGTCACTAAAGATGGGTGGGCAGGGAAGAATGGTGGTCAGGAGAGATGAGTGGTCACTAAAGATGCGTGGTCATGCGAGATAGATGGTCAGGAATGATGGGTGGTCGTTAAAGATGGGTGGTCAGGAAAGATGGGTGGTCAGGAAAGATTGGTGGTCAGGAAAGATGGGTGGTCACTAACGATGGATGGTCAGGAGAGATGGGTGGTTAGGAGTTGGGTGCTCAGGAAATATGGGTGGCAGGAAAGATGGGTGGTCACTAAAGATCGGGTGTCAGGAGAGATGGGTGGTCAGGAAGGATGAGTGATCAGGAAAGATGGGTGGCAGGAAAGATGGGTGGTCACTAAAGATCGGTGATCAGGAAGGATGGATGGTCAGGAAGGATGGGTGATCGGGAAAGATGGGTTAAGAGAGATGGAAGTTCAAGAAAGATGTGTGGTCACTAAATATGGGTTTTCAGGAAAGATGGGTGGTCACTAAAGATGGGTGATCAGGAGAGATGGGTGGTCACTAAATATGGGTGTTCAGGAAAGATGGGTCGTCACTAAATATGGGTGGTCACTAGATTATGTGATCAATCGATCAGTGCATTTCATGGTCATATTCACACCAGAATCTTTGAAAATAAAATTGTTAACATGGTATACTTTTAAACGCTTAATTCGTGTACCTCAATTTAACCAAACGAAATAAATCTGAACGCTTAATGTTTTCATTCCGTATGATTTAATATACCTATTTAAGTTGTGGAGGTTAATTAGGGGCACGTGATACGTATCGCTAGATCAACTCAGAACTAAGCTATCCGATCTTTCCAGTTTATCCATCATTCATATGACGTCATAATCCACTACGTGGCGTGTACGCTGGCTTCATGGTCAATGACGTCATGAATGACGTAGATAGGTTCGGCACAAACGCTTAATTGATGACGGACTAAGCGTTGTCTTTACTATTTAATAAACAGTCTGTTGACTATTTTGAAACTAATTTGCCCGGGTGCTGTTTCTGCCATTGCCAGCAACAGCACCCAGTCAAATTATTTTCAAAATATTCAACAGCTTACCTGTATAGTTTTCTGAAAATTGTGGGATCGATGACTGCCAACACATACGGTCAAAGCGCGACTGGAGCTTAGGTAGAGATGAGCAGCGTGGTGTAGTTAAAACTGGATTCCTCCATCATATTAGCACAACCTTTGTTAATTTGTTATGGTAGAGAAAAACAGCTTTATAAAGTATTAATTTGCTATTTTGTAAATCAGCACTATAAATATTCAGCAAATATTAAAGGAGTATTTGAACGATTTTAAAGAAAGTACTTTTCCCTAGCATTACGAAATTAAATGTAGGCGTGGTCCAGCTGTTGCCATGATGAATATTTAGTCGTATGAGAACTGGACGGTGGCTTAGTTTTCTAGAAAAGAATTATTACTACGTTACTCATATTTAACTGCTTTTACAGAATACTGTCATGCATTATCACAGCTGGCCGAATACGGCCTGAATGACATGCTCAGAAAGCATTGAAGCTATAGTGGTGCCAGCCCTTTAAGGCACCGCTCTATGGTGCCTGGTAACGCTGATCCCGTCACCGTGCCGGCGAATATTAGCGAGATTTTGGCCGGAAATGTGCAACGATCGTGACTGCGTTGACGGAATGCTAATGACGGACGACTGTCAGATCGCGGTCAAAATCAATCAACCAGGGACAGAAATAAACAGTGACAAAGGTTTATGTTGACAGCAGGGGATGGTTGTGACGATTTGAGAATAATTGTCAAACCACGAAAGAAACAATGAATCTCCCAGTAGCAGGAATTCCCGCAATGTTTGCGCGGCGAAGTTACGACAGGACTTGCTGAAATTATCAATCCAATCAAATCATAGGATACATTTTTTTGTTCCTCTTTTAGTGTTTGAGAAGACCTTTCCAAAGGTTTCATTTGTCAATTATTTTCGGCACTGGAATACGTAATCAATGAAATTACAGGAAATATTTGCAGAGAAGAAATTATATCAATAGAATATGTCATGACATATGGATTGTGCAGGAATCGTCGTTCGTTTCATCGCCTCTAACCCATTATCGATTGGCGGGTTACGACCGACAATAGGAACATCCGCTCTACCTCTTTCCTTCATTCAGTCATACGTGTATCTGTATAGGCGTTCGAACATTTTTTTAATATTTCGTAATCAACAATACCACCACAAAGTCGCCAAATGTTAATTTAAGCACACCTATGGAATAGTTTCAATGATCCACAATAGTAAAGCCGGTGGCCCGCATACTGGTCCTTGTCCCACTTGTCTTAAACGACTTCAATGGAAGCCGAGAATGCTTTGATCCAATCTGTCACTCTAGTATTTGACGTCATAATCAATTACGTTGCATGTAGGCTGATGACGCAATCAAAATTCCTAGGGCTATTGAATTATAGGCCTATCTATCCCCCGCCATAATCACATGCAGCAAGAGCACCCTATCAAATTAATTTCAAAGTATTCAACAGCTTACATGTATAGTTTTATGGAAATTGAAACTCAGGGAGTTCAGAGGTCAATCCATCCCAAATCAAGCTAGGTGTGTGTGGAGCTTAGATAGAGATGTGTTGATGAACTAAAAGACCTAATTAAGAATGCAGAACCACGTGCAGGCAGACGCCATAACCTTGAGCAATCGCTGTACACTCCGACAGGATTCAGCGAGGCCAGTAGATAGAAATAAGACGCTTGGAAAAGGAACGCTGCTTATCGTGTGTGACACCCACAGAAAATCTGACATGTCTTACCATTAATGAATAGGAAAAGGCCCTTTATATAACTATTAAAGATGTCTGGTGCTGATCCGATAAAAAGTATAGGTATAGTCGCGTTCAATGATACATAGCTGAAACTCCCATAGGTTTATATTGGACATGGAAAAGTTGATTTTTCAACTCCTAACCCCCTAATTGGTCGCCTTGACCCTAAAGGATTAAATATGGTGTCTCATAACATGCTCTTTGAAGTTGTATGATGAAATGGATGTTACTTATACTAAAACGTGGGAATTAGAAATTTTAACCTGCAAATGATCTTGACACAATGTAGATATTAAAATTTTCATTGATAATTATTTGGATCGCTGTATGTTCTAGAATCTGACCAGGTTTGAAGAGAATCGGAATAACACACTAGCAGCAAAAGCTGTTAACATATTTCCCCTACCATGTGGGTATGTGGTACGGAAAAGCTAGTTGATTTCTCGAAAACTATTAGATTGGGCCTCGTCAAACTTGATAGCAAATCAAATCTGTATAGGGCCTTTAACATCACCTAACATCAATCGGAGCAAAACAAATTTCTGCAGCAATTTTGAAATAAAGATTAAAGATTTCACCATTTGCCATCCCATGTCATTTCTGGAAAAAAGAACAATTCTAATATATCCAACTATGGTAGTTATCCGATCAAACTCTGTTGTAGTCGCCGTTCAAAGATTCATCGTGAAAGTCCTCATTCATTCCATATGGGACCACATTCAATGAAATGACGGTCAAAGGTCAAGGAATAGTCAGCTTTTAGGTGGGCAGACAGTTTCCGAACCCAAATCCTACTCAAGTATGGTAGTGATCCAATCCAAATTCTAGTTGTAGTAGAAGTTAAAGAATAAGCACGCAAAATCCCCACACATTTCCTATGGGAGTTTTTTGCCCACGGAAAAGTGGCTTCCTCGAAGCCACTTTGGCAGAACCGAGAGAAAAGCACAAGCACGCGATTTCCGACTGGGTAGCAGAAGTTGCCCCGGTTTGGAGTTGATCGCATGAAAACCGTAGGAGAAGAAGCGGCGCAGGGTCTTTTACCGTGAATAAGAAAGAAAGAAAGAAAGAAAGAAAGAAAGAAAGAAAAAAGAAAGATCTTGAGTGATTTTAATATTCTGCGATTGTATCAGTTTAATAAAAAGAAGAAAGATTCGGAATAAAAAATATTAATCTGCGATTACATCGCAGATTAATAAAATGGTCCAATATTTGCTCAAAAACTCAAAAAGAATCGAATTTTGAAGGAAATAGACCACTTCCATGCCAGGAAATTTCATCACAGAGACTCGGAACCCATTTTTCTCGGTTTCTGAAATTTTCGTCTTACAGTTTTTCAAATGTCTCAAGAACGGATGGACGGATTTGTATTCCGCAACTTGTGGAATGGATGCGCCGAACATGGTGGTTAGTTTTTTCGATTCAAGGCCAAATAAGCCGGCTATCGGCGGTTGAATTTTGAAAGTGAAAATTTGCCTTTCGTCCATCACAGACAGGATCAGGACCAACTTAGTTATCGGCTGGCTAACAAGGGCTAATTTGTGTCAAAAACGAAATCTGGTAACATTTAGCCCAACGCGATAACGTTGACATTTGACCTTGTACTCCAAAATGATAAGAACACTTCAGGGCCTCAAGGCTAACATAATATCCAAGTATGGTAGTGATCCGATCAAAACTATAGGTATAGTCGCAATTAAAATATCAATATTGAAAATCCACATGCATTTCATTTTGCCCACGGAAAAGTCGGTAGCTCGAAACCCCTTGGGAAGATCCAAAATGAAAGCACAAGCACACGATTCCAGCTTGTTTAACAGAAGTTTGGTGTTGATCGGATGAAAACTGTAAGAGCAGATGCGGTGCACATTTTTTAATAAATAATAGTAAAGAAAGAAAGAAAGAAGAAGAAGAAGAAGAAGAAGAAGAAGAAGAAGAAGAAGACTTTTCATGTACTTTATTTTGGATTCATAAAAAACGCTTTAATTTAATACATCACTCATAAATTATTTTTAAAAACACGTCATGGACAATATAAATATATTCCTGAATCAGTCTGAGTATCATTTAAATAAACATTGTATTTATGAAGAATAACAAATATGTCAATATATCACAGATCTACGTCAATTTTCTAAAAAAAACCCAATCCAATCCGTATAAAAAAATCAATGGGAATTAGTCATCAAAATCATCAGTCATCAGTCATTAAAATGTAAAATGATGAAAGTGGACAAAATAATACCCACGGAAAAGTCGATAGCTCGAAACCATTTGGGAAGATCTAAAATGAAAGCACAAGCACACGATTCCAGCTTGTTTAACAGAAGTTTGGTGTTGATCGGATGAAAACTGTAAGAGCAGATGCGGTGCAAATCTTTTAATAAATAATAGTAAAGAAAGAAAGAAAGAAGAAGAAGAAGAAGAAGAAGAAGAAGAAGAAGAAGAAGAAGAAGAAGAAGAAGAAGAAGAAGAACAAGAAGAAGAAAGATCCTGAGTAAGATAATAAGCTGTGATTGCATCGCAGATTAATTAATGATAGTGTGTACAGTGTATAGCACATGTGTAGTGCGTTCGACAACGCGGTAGCTGATCGAAGTCTACATCCGGGGAACGGACAGTATTGATATTATAATCAAAGTACACTTAAAATTTGGATAAATGTATTATATTCGACAAAGCAACTGCTAGATATTTTGTTTTCGCCACTTCCGGTGCAAGTGTCATTTGAATACTGCAACATTAGTATATTCCGTATATTAAGTGACACATGAGATAGGAGCCGAAACACGAGTCAGCCATTCTATTTACCTTCCGTTGACGTAGGTGCGGTGATGTATACACTACTAGCCGTGGCCGATCTTTACTTTGACTAGTTATTAACGGATCGGTTGCATATCATTCCAATGGCAATTGCCAACTTCGGCACGCTAAGTCAAGTATTATTTGAACGTCAGCCTGTCATCTCGGAATGCCCCTGAGCGGCCTGATATATATATAGGCTTTTGTGTGTCTTCTCAACATCTGCTGATGTAATTGATGATAGTAGTGGCCTGGGCTCACATAAGAACGGATGCAGGGTCTCATCATCTTGGTCAGTGAATGTCAGGTCAGTGAATTGCTTCAGATTTGCCCTGCTCAGTATCGTTAAAATGTCTTTCCAAGTTGTGTACAGTGGGTGGTTGCGTGTAGTCAGTAATTCTTAGGGCTCGGCTTGACCAGAGCATTTCGTGACAGGCATCCGTGGCAGTGATTTCATCTGCTAGGACGTCTACTTGTTGACTAGCAAGATCTTTTAAGTGTTTGCCGTTGTGGCGCAGAATGTTAATGCGCTCCCTGCGTAGTTTGTTACAGTTTCACTTTGGCCACTTAGATAGGTACGCAGCCATAATGCTTTCTACTCTGCTGATAGTTGTACTACTATACTGTCATCAGTATACTTAATTCGGTTGCTGTTTTTTAGAACTAATATGGTGCTGGTAGCTAATGAATACATAC
>JAVVLW010002278.1:0-25000 GCA_034401795.1 Chaetoderma sp. LZ-2023a | reverse complement strand
TATATAATATATCATTATCTTGCAAGGCAAAGATATAAGAGATTATTTTGAGAATTGGACACAGTATTTGGCTGGCCATAATAGCATGCTCAATAAAATGAGTTCTGTTTCTGGTGAATTATTGAAATGACGAACATGGACCAACACTGCTGAAATATTAGGGTATTTCCGAGAACACGTCCATTTGCACGTGACGGGTCAGGGATCAGATTGTGGTGCAGCTTGATGGATGAGGACTGTTGGCACTGGTGGCCAAATACGCTTATCCATCACTACAAGGCAATCATGACGATTCAGAGTTAGAGTCATCAGCAGTGTTGTCAAAACAAAATGGAATTTGAAGAATGTGATACTATGACTAGAATGCCTGATTGACGAGCTTGTCAAACAACAAGTGTTTTGGAAAAGCCGTCAATCTTTGTCATAATCAAACTAGTTGGGGCCACTTTAATATGATCGATCGGAAGATGTGGGTGACCAATCAGATCATTAAAAAGACAGGGAATCACAGGGAAAGCCCTGTTCGACGTCATTGTAAAGCGTCATATGCCTACGTCGAACAGGTCCTATACAATGCCTGTGCACCGTGCATGTGTATTCATTTTAACATCTCGATTCCTGAGCGAACAAGATCATCATTTCGTTTAGTATAAAGTTACATTGTATTGAAGTTTATATATAATTGTCCAAGCCTGCAATATGGCCACAAGTTTCGAATAGAATTTAATAAAGGTTATTCTGTTATATTTTCTAAAAATTTTAGTTAAGCGTTGTTTGTGATTAGATAAAGAAGGGAATAACCCTTCCGAATTTAAGTAAATAGTTTATCGTAAATTAGGAGTGAATACTAGTAGGAAAAGACACCCCAAAATTCTTCAAAATGGCCTATTGTGTGAATAAATCTGTCTATCTATCGTAAGATTCTGAACATGGATAAACACATTGTCCTATGGCACGGTCTTGCCCTCCCACTAACGCTCCCGTGGTCAGTCCTCGTACAGCGAAGCGATGTGAGTGGACGTATGTTAGTATGACGGGATACACATTGGTCATGTAACCGTGTCACCCTTCCTAACTGAAGCTTCGAAAGGTCCGTTGACATGTTGGCAAGTTGAGTAACCCTTAGCAATCCAGAAACAGCATGACTCTATACGGATGTCTTCTCGCACCCACTTTCCAAGTTCATCCCATGGCGCTCCTAGAAGTATGGGCATGGATGTCTTTGACTCTGGCTCTGCTATCGCCATCTCATTCTCATAAGAATCAGCCGTTTCCATTTCCTGGGATTTGTGTGCTGTTTGCACACGTTCATCTTCTTCAGCAACGGCAGTGATGGTGACAGTAGCACTAGCAGGAGACTGGGCAGCAGCAACATCACTCCCTGTATCTTTTATGGTAGACAAAGAACTGTTTGCGAGTTCATTTTCTACTCGATTTTGCTTGACTTTTTTATCTCTCGCTTTCTGTGCTCCTCCTTTGGACCTTTTCATCATTTTCTCGGTGTTGCATAAAACACATTATTCAGTAAAACACATTTTGATAGAAAAAATTGGGGGGTGGGTAAGATTTGGGGACAGGGGCAAATGCCCCCCGTTGCCCCTATTATAATCTGCTACTGCTAAATCTAACAAGGTTATCTTTCAGGTTATCGATTGTTGATGGGCTATCACATGAGTAGAGTCGTCTCTTCCTTTTTAGCCCAAAGCTTCCAGTATCTAATGGTTTTGCATGATGCCGCTCATTATGCCGAATGTTCTGTTTGCTCTGGTAAAGCCAAAACGTTCGCTAGGCCCCACCCATCTCTAGCTACGCTCCACCCACATCTTGCTTGTGTTGAGAGCGATCGATCCCTGAACTACATGACTATCAGTTTTCAAAAAACTATACAGGTACGCTGTTAAACATTTCGACACTAATTTGACTGGGCACTGTTGCTGCATTTGGCAGCAATGGCGTCAAGTCAAATTAACTTGAACATATTAAGCACAATTTCTATTAAATGCTTAAAACATGCAATTCGTACAACGTGTCGCATTATTAAGCGTTAAAGACTGACTACATCGAGCCAATCTTGATGCCATGATTATGATGTCATCATACACGTCACTTAGCTGAGTGTGACGTCATATGATGGATGGATAAACTTGGAAAGGTCAATGGCCCTGTTCATTTTTAGCTATGCCCCGCCCATCTCCAGCTAAGCTCTACCCACACCTCACTCGTGTCGGCATCGATCGATCGCTGAACACCCTGACTATCAATTAAAAAAACCTACACAGGTAAGTTGTTGAATATTTTGAAACTGATTTGACTGATTTGACCAAATTAGTTTCAAAATATTCAACAGTATGTTTATTAAATAGCAAAGAATTACAAAGACATACAATTCATACAACGTGTCGGAGAATTTGAGATTTGATGACGGTCTATATGGAACCATTTGTGACGCAAAGATTGTGACGTCATCATACACGCGCGGAACTGATTATGACGTCATACGAGGTCAGATGATAGATTGATACTATGGAAAGTTCAGTTGATCTTATGAATCGTCCATGAGGTGTACAACAATCTGACTGACTGTATCTTCTTGACAGATAATGTAACAATTCAGCTTTTTTGAGACAACACTTTTTCAGTCTACTGCTGCCAGCGCTAGGTTATTATCCTTAGGTTCCCATATGACGTGAGGACTTAAAAATAAATAGAATTAGAATTGTTATGGTTTATTATGTATCAAAATATGGCAGTTTGGTCTTTAGTGATGACTTATATAAATGTTTGAATGCAACTGGTTGCATTCAAACATTTGCATATAACCTACGCTGAAGACCAAACAATTCCATTCTTTCCAAGTAAGTGACATTTTTATGAATCTTTAACTGATTTATAAGATTAAGACGCTTCACTTTTCGCGGTCTTCTAAGTGGTCTTTGAAGCAGGACAGCTGAGTATACATATACCTTTGCTAATGTCTAAAAGTAATTCGATTTGTAGGCTATGTTTCCCTTTAAAATATCTGTTATTTTGTCATTGATTAGGATTAATTGTGTACAATGTGACTTATTAATTTAATGATATTAAACAATAAAAAGCCACATTTGGTGGACCATATTAATTGTGTTATATGATAAACAATAACAAGGAAATGGAAACTGAAATATTAATAACTATATAATATTTTCGAAAAAATTGGTCCCGATCCCAGGATGATTCATAATAAGGAAAAATTAGTTACCTCTGCGGGATGTAGAAATTGTTTGAGTGTAGCTTTTGTGATCATCTCGGGCACTTCTTCAGCACTAACTGGCGGTCGCTGGCAACGTCACTCTGCCAGTCCATGCTGTAACGTGACTCCACAAGAACTGACCAGAGTGACGTTGCCAGCGACCGTCAGTTAGTGCTGAAGAAGTGACCGAGATGGTCACGAAAGATACACTCAAACAATTTCTACATCCCGGAGAGGTAACTAATTTGTCCTTATTATATATGATAATAGTTTTGATAAGCCTTATTTTGATATGTGGCATGCCTTGTGTCCACCTAATATAATAACCATGATCACATTTGGATGATTTACACATTTTGCCATAATATTTACCCTTTGACATTTTGTCGCTTAACTAGGAAATGATGTATGCGTTACATTTTTGGCAATGCATCTCAGTAAGCTTTAATTTGGTATGAAGCGAGGCATAGTTTCCTTCGTAATTCACGTGTCCACAGCGTGAAACCCGATATTATGTCATATGTGACATCTGTTGACCTCGAAATAACCTCGAACATTATCAGAAAAAATTAAATCATCCATTTTTATATTTATCGGATCGAATACTTTGTTGATATTTATAGCTAACAAATTCATGGATATGCCACGACGCATGTGTCTACTCTCTCCTTGGTCAAGGTATTCGCTACCTGTTGTAGCTACTCAGGGGAAGCTCGCATTCAAAGATGTAAGTTCTAGAGGTTTGTACTCTCTGAGCTGTGCTCCAAATAACTGGCTTGAAAATGCGTGTTACTAGGTCGGTAGTGGACCAATACCGGGCTGTATTGTTGGGGTCTTGGTTCAGTATCGGCCCGGTAACTTGCGCTACGGGTTGGCGGTTCTATAAGATGTATCTGTGCATATCTCTTCAGATAAATCCCAGTTGATGTTGAGCTGAACGTTTGCTCTTTCGAGTCTCAGGTGTCGGCACCAGCTAGCATCTCAGTCGGCACGGGCCAGAACAAGCACTCTCTCAACACTATCTATGTAGGATACCGAAAACGACACTAGATACCATTTCCTATTGCATAAGAATGTGAGACTCAGCTATCAAGTTTAGAATACGCGCATGTGACTCATTTTTCAAGAGTGTAGAGAAAGACTGGCGACAGTGCCGAACATAGGTGTCAGGGGGCCCTGTGTAAAGTTTATGACATTGTTACACTGGGCGCTCAGAACTACCGTAAGGACAGCTAGAAAGCGAGAGTCCAGTTTCAAACGTAATGGTGCTAATGGGCTCCTGCGGTCAGACAGCAGTGGGATCTGGCCACATCAGTCCTATATACAGTACAGCTCCGAAATAGCTTAACATGTTTCAAACACAAAATAGTCAAGTACTGGTGAATATTTTGAAGATAATTGGACTGGAAGACATCTTTAGCTAAGCTCCACTCGTAATTCGACGTGTTGGGTTCGATCGATCCCTCATCCCTCAACCCCTGTCTATCAATTTACAGAAAGTTATACAGGTAACCTGTTGAACATTTTGAAACTAATTTGACTGGGTGCTGTTGTTGCCTATGACACCAACATCGTCCAGTTAACTTAGTTTCAAATCATCAATAGTCTGTCATCAATTAAGCGTTCGTAATGAACTTAGCTACGCCATTCATGACGTAATTGATTATGAAGCCATCCCACACGTCACGTAGTTGCCTATGACGTCAGATGAATTTATGGACACACTGGAGTCCTCCATTCAGTCTACTGGTCAATGACCCACCAACTTTCGTGTTGAATGGCTCACACCCACGTCACATAATACATTCTCAACAGCACATGTGTGCAACCCAATTTATTTTCCACACATTTTCTAACAGTATTATACATACATACATACATATATATATATATATATATATATATATATATATATATATATATATATAAATATATATATATATATATATATATATATATATATATATATATATATATATATATATATATATATATATATATATATATATATATATATATATACATATATATATACTGAACCAAAAAAGTTTAGCAACGCTGAGAATATTACTGTATAAATGTTATTTAACAAAAACAATAAATTGATTCAAATATATTATTTAATTGATAGGTCATTTTCCAATTTGAACAACAGTCTCTTGTTACTGTAATGCTAGCATCGCGCCTTGAACCCGGCATCATTCAACGGAAGGGTCCAATTTAAATAATGACACTGAGCTGTCAATACCGGTTGTGACCTCCGCGCGCATTAACCACCGCCGTACATCGCTTTCTCGTGCTTAGAATTAAGCACCTGATGTCACGAAGAGGAATCGCGTCCCATTCCTGGAGGAGTGCAGCTTCCAGCTCCCGCACGCTGTGAAGATGTGGATGGTTCTCACGCACCATATGGCCAAGAATGTCCTACACGTGTTCGATAGGAGACAGGTCCGATGATCGCGCTGGCCAGTCCAACACCGGAACGTTGTTAGCCCAATGAAATCACTGGTGACCCTAGCTGAATGAGGACGGGCGTTGTCTTGCTGGAACATAAAGTCTGCATGATGCTGCATAAAAGGGATGACAACAGGGGCGACAACTTCTTCACAGTAACGCTGAGCCGTTAAATTTCCGCGAATCACAAAAAGATCTGTTTTGCCATTTTCATGGATTCCAGCCCACACCATGACACTGCCGCCACAGAATCTGTCGTGCTGAATGATGTTGGCTGCATCATACCGTTCTCCTAACGTCGCCAAACCCGTTGCCTACCATCCGCCATATCCACACAAAACCGCGACTCATCACTGAACAAAACGTGGCTCCATTGTTGAGCACGCCATCGCTGATGAGTTCTTGCCCATGCAAACCGATTCTCGATGTGACGCTCTGTAAGCGGAACAGCAACAAGTGAACGACGGGCGGCATATGCAGTCCAGCATCATGGAGTCAGTTTCGCGCAGTTTGTGCATGCACTGTAGTGCCGGTAGCGGTGTGCAAATTACGGGACAGCCGTGGCGCAGTCTCAACCCTGTGACGTCGTGATGACGTCACTAAGTAGTGGTCTTCTCGTGGTGCTGTTGCTCTCGGTCTGCCAGATCGTGGTTGGTCATTAACATGTCCAGTTTCCCGCTCACGTTGGCGGAGACGGGAAATGGTTGAGGCGTGAACATTAAAATGTCGAGCAACAGCGCGAACGCTCTGCCCAGCAGCGAGTCCTCCCATTGCTTCATGGCGCTGATTTTCGGGTATCTCTGGGCGGCGGCCCATGTTCGGTAGGGTAAACCTTTAAGCGTTTTCTGTTAACGTTCGTTATCTGCTTTTGCAATATGGTGAATTTTTGCCTTCGCTACCTGCCAATGTGGGCCAGTGCATGAAAAATGCATTTTCACATGCAGTAAGCGCGCGGCCGAGAAATGCAAGAAATGATTTGCCTTTCCTTCATGATCAGCGGGACATTACATTGACGAAACATGCCTGCAAATTTGGTTATAAATGGACGCATAGGTTTAATAAACTTCACTGTTGTTAAACCTTTTTGGCTCAGTATATATTGACACAGACTTGACTTGGAGATGTTGACTCATAAGCCTGTAGGAATGTCCACTGTAATAATTAAAAAAAAATTTCCGCTTTTCCGCGTTATTGTTTGCAAATGGCAATGTTGGGATGCATTTTTGAAGAAGGCAACAATGTGTGTCTGAATACCTATAATACAAGAGAACACGCCATACCAGCCAGTACCTTGTTTTTATTCAGTAGTTATGACTCTCTCGATTAAATATGTGACATTTCGACATTATAACAAACTATGTAAATGTTTACAACTGTAACGATCTGATATCTTAACAAAGTGCATTCCTTATCCGTGGGCATATTTTCTAACCTTATAACACTTGCGATGCCAGAGTGTCAATTTCAAGCGAACGTTACTGCTACGTTTGCTGAATATTTTGAAACCAATTTGACTTGAACCTGCTGTTATTAAAAAGAACACCAAACCTCGACTCATCCTTTCTCTACTGGTAAGTATGTTTTAACGCTTTAGCGCCCAACCTGCCCAAAACGGCTTCGGTGGTTATCTTGAGAAAACCGTTTTAATTTACCACTGGAATTCCTGTGATATATTGCCTATGGCAGAAATGACTCCCTATCCAATTAGATTCAACTTGTTCAACGGAATGTTTATTAACCCTTTAATGTCTAAATTTGGTCAAGAAAATCCAAATATTTCCTTATTGAATGGCTATATGCAGGCCGATATAAGACTATTTTTGAAAATTTACCATTGGATTGACTGGCTCGGTTATCGAACCAGTCATTCCAGTGGTAAATTTTCAAAATAGTCTTCTCTTGGCCTGCAAAAGGACATTCCCCACGATCACTACATACCTCGAATTTGGCCGCTTTCGTCATGGAAGGGTTAAATTGTAAATTTAGCATAGACATACTTTCGCCAGGGACCTTTCCATGTTAGCGAGGGACATACGTAATTATGATTGTGACTTCAGCTAACAAGTGACTTAAGTGAATGAGATGGCAGATACTTGAGTAACCTATCGGAGTCCTGCGTACAGTCGTTACTCAAGAGATTGTGCTTTTGAAGACGTGGTTAATGATGATGATGATGATGATGCAGTGACTGGTTCTAGGAATGGTGAATCAAAGCTACACAAATGTGAACAAAGGCTGGTGTTCTGATTGGAATATATCAGACGCATGTATGGCCACATCCATTTGAACAGCAAATTTGTTCCCCAAGACAGTCTGCATCAGACAAGCACAGTTCAACACATATGCCGACCATGCCCTCGATTGATGGGCAGCGTCTCCCCTTTCCATTCCCTTTCCCACCTAAAATAATAATAATAATAATAATAATAATAATTGGCGATCTGACCTCCACCCCACCTCACCCTACCTACTCAACCCACCAACCCCACCACAGCTCGGTGGCGGAGCCTAATGTAAACATTGCCTCACAATCCTAAATCATATTGGTAAATAACATAACACATTTTGTTGAATTCCGACGTGTGGCGGTAGTGGTGATGGTGAAGGGAGAAGTAGGAGGAGGTAGAATATGTGGTGGTGGTGATGGGGGAGGTGGAGAAGCTGGTGGTGCCGGTTGTAGAGATGGGTGGTGGTGATGATGGTGGTGCTGGTGATGATGGCGACGTCGGCGCCGGCGCGGGCGGTTATGCTGTTGCTGCTGGTGGTGTTCATGTTGTTGGTTTTTCGTGTTGTTGTTGATGGTGGTTGCGGTGGCTGTGGTTGTTGTGGTGCTTCTGATGGTGGTAGTGGTGGCGGTGGTGGTGGATGTGATGGTGGTGATGCTGTTGCTCCTGCTGATGGTCGGGGTGGCGGTGGTGGTAGTAATAGTGGAGGTGTGTTGTGGTTGTACTGCTCGGGTGGTGGTGATTGTAGTGGTGGTGCTGGTGGTCGTGTTAGTGGTGGTGGTGGTGGTGGTGGTGGTGGTCGTGGTGGTGATGGTGCTGGTGGCACCGGTGGCACTGGTGATGGTGGGGTTGGTGGTAGTGTTGCTGGCGGCGGCTGCAGTGGTTACTGTTGTGGTGGTATGTCTGGGTGGATGATGGTGGCGTTGGTGGCGGCAGTCGTGGTGTTGTTGGTGGTGCTGTTGTTGTCGTGGTGGTGGTAGTGGTGGTGTTGTTAGTGGTGGCGAAAGTGTTGTTGTTGTTGTTGTTATTGTTGTTGTTGTTGTTGTTGTTGGTAGTGGTGTTGGTGTTGGTGTTGGTATTGGTGGTTGTGGTGATGTTGGTGGTGTTGTTGGTGGTGGCTATGGTTGTGTTGATATTGGTGGTGGTGGTTGTAGTGTTAAATATGGGTGGATGGATGGTGGTGGTGGTGGTGCTGCCGCTGCTGGTGATTAATGTGATAGATGGGTTCGTGGTGGTGGTGGTGATGGTGGTGGTGTGTAGCTCCGGCGTCACGCTGCCCCTGCATAACTTCCTCGGAAAGGAGCGTGAGCGCCACCGGTGACCACAAATACCGACCTCTAGGGATGGTGGAACGTTCACGTTCCAGTGAAGTCGGGCGACAATTGCCGCCTGTGGCGAATGCCGCCGTGTCACCCCGACTGTTGGTGTAGCCGGTGTGTCTCTTCCGCATTACTATTAATGTCTTAAATTTAGAATGGTATTAGTCGGCGAGTCGTAAGCTGGCGTTAAGCTGAAAGATGCTGGATTAACAATTAGAAACCGTTATCTGCAATATAGAGAAAGTGACGCTTTGGCCTTATGTGTTATGTCTCGCCAAAGACACCTAACCTATTCTTATATATATGGAAGGTACTCCTGTAAGGAAGGGGTCAATTTGCGGCTAATTAATTTAATATAAATTAATGCCTCACGTGGGCCAATAAATTGGTTTTGCAAGAGGAAAGTGCCTCGCGCGGGCCTCTGTCACAGGAAAATGCCTACAACGCCGAAGTGGAGGAGCAGGAGCTGCCGAAACCGTTCTCCCATCTAGATCAATGCCTATGTGTGAGTAATTGGTGTACGCTGTTTTACGTGGTGGTGTGGCGCCGGCTTCAACAGAATGCGGTACCATATCCAATTGAATTAGTCGCTTGTTTCGTCGATGCCGCATTACTTTAGCGGTCTTTTCTGAGGAGTTAATCCAACCTTTAGTTATTGGGTCCAAACGCATATGATTTATGCCTCTAATGGCGTAGTGCTTACTTAACTTTAATAACAGGTTGCCCTCCTGGCGGATTAGCCCGGGCAGCCATCTAGACAAAGACCTATTAGACCACTCCCTCAGGCTGGTGGCGCTGAAATGTTGCTGGTCGACAAGCCCAAAGCTGATGAGCGACTTCTATCACATGTCAGCACAACCACAAATAACAAGACAAGGACAGGATAACAAACGGAAGCTTTAGAAAGCAACGTATTTAGTTATGGCGCAGGCTGAAGAAGCGGGTGGCAGATAATGGTGACCTTCCTAGAAAGTGTGGAGAGCTGATGGACTTCTCCTGTAGCGCAGATCGGTCGGACAGGTACGGACCATCCCAGTTAGGCTGGGTACAGTACGACCACTCCAGGTACGTTCCAAGCACGCACCATGGGTATGATAATACACGTGTATAAAGCCCTATGAGAGAGATTTCGCTAAAACGGCTAAGTCCATAAGAACGCCTAGCGTGCATCAGGGCTTCCTTGGCAACACGTGTCAGTATTGGCAGAGAGTGTATGCTTATAGTGTACCGAGTTGTTACTGGTGATTTCGTCAAATCACTCCATTCTCGTCGTTCTTGGTACTTATATGGAATGAAAAGAGGATTTCAGAAATGTTTACCTTCTAAAATCGGACCAGAAATGGCCGAGTTATCCACATATTGCTCGCTTAAATTATTCTCAAAATATTGTTTTTGACGTCTTAATCGCGTGTATGTATTAAATGAATGGGGAAATGCGCTGATCACGTGATGGCCACGTTACCCTTTCTAGCTGCACGCTGATTGGCTACTGCTTGGCCGCTGATTGGCCTCTGACGTAACGTATAATATAAAAGGAGCCAAAAATCAAGAATCGAGAGCACTTCGGCGAGGAAGCCGACACGATGGCAAGGTTGCTGGACCAGCGCAGTGTTAGACGTGGGCTACCTGCTTATTGAGTGTGGTGCCTACACCGCAGCAGTGCCCTTCAGAATTCAGATCTCCTGCGCCGGTGAGCAGCCTTGATCATCCGCATTACGTTTTTGTAAGCTCTCGAACAGTCATCCGAGGGCAACTGAGTAAATAAGAAGAACTCGCTTTCCGGATCATTCACAGAGGAGCTTCCCTGCAGATGGGCCTTGCGGACCCGATGTAAATTCTACATGATCTAGAACTGCGGTGATTTTTGGTGGATAACTGGCCAGATCTTCCTGACCTCGCTGGAAAGTGGTATCAAACTTCCACGCAGCATGTCGTGTGTTTTAATTAACATTTAGGGAACAGTTTGGTGGGGCTCTGCCTGGTACGTCGCAAGAGCTATGCGATGTATCCCACATGGTGTACGCAGTTATTCACATGCATATTTAATTACCACTGTAGCCCTCTATGTTATGGGCAACTTTCAACCTACCGTCGCTGGACGGCCACTTTATAATTTACTGTGTAAATTTATGTATTAGTTATTCTGACTATCTAGTGGACATCTTTCTACAATCGTTCTCCTTCAGTGTCTTGCGAGTGAGCCGTATCAACAGTCTGCCTGCGGAAATCTTCCCAGCAACTTCGGAATCATGCCACCTCGCGCTACCCATCTGTAGCGCATCAATTCCCATGATTTATGAGCTCTTACTGTACCGAGGACCAATAGGTACTCAAGTGACTATACTATTGTGCTATTCATTATTTCTGCAATAGGTACTGATGACTAATAGGTACCTTCCCAGTCTTAAGACCGCCTTTTTATATTTTATGTTTCATACTGTATGTATTATCTTTATTTCCGTGTGCTTACAACTAACGAGCACCGTAAGGTCCTATGACCTGATATACTGTTAGCACTGTACTAGTTAGTTATGTATATGGCAAGTAGCCATCCTATTTTTTTTGTTTTGTTTATATTAAATCTCTAGGATGCAGTACGCTAGGCTATACTATACAGCAACATTATATCCGCATCACTTCCCCCCAGCATCAATTTTACACTGAGGTCACTGATCATGCTCACATTGCTCGAACCTGACATGTGACAGACTAAACCTGGCTATTCTAGCTAGATAAGATAGGTTTAAAGTAATTAGGGACAATCTCTCCATAAGAGACACATTGTGTACGCCTCTTTTCCGGCTGTAGTGGATATGTAACCCCGCGCACTGGCTAGATTGTATTAATTTACCAAATACCTTAGGGCCTCTTATTAATATCGAGTGATTGTGTGTTTCTACGCTCCTCTAGCCGCAAGGCGTAATAATTGTCTGGACTCCCAATCGACATGTTGGCAGGATCTGACTCTGGGAAACTATTGGAGTTTCCGAGCGGTGATAACTAAAGTGTCGATTTCGCATACACTCGTCCTGTATCTTCGGATAGCAGTTAGTTTAGATACCCCGCCAATGTACGAAGCACTGCGAAAAGAAATTTTATTATGTTACACCGGCCTGCAGTGCATCTCTGGGCATTCTGGAACTTAACCCTAATGACAGGTAAAATGTTAGTTCCGTAACACACGGGTGATGTACGAGACGCAGACCTCCATCCAACTTGGTATGGTGACTGGGTGTGGTCTTACAACCCACCACGCCCTCACGGGAAGGTCACTAGCGATGGATATTTGCCTCTTACTCCCCGCCATAAAAATACGAGTGCACTTTCTAAATTGTTTATGTGAACTGTAAATTGTCCTGGTGATGTTATATGTGGTTTCAGGCCGATATGTGACTGGATCGTTATATGTGTCGGGAGCTGTCGCTCTGTAACATGTTGCATGCTGTCTTTCTGAGGAAGATGCTATGCGAGGCGACTTTCGGGAAGCTGGGCATCTTCGCCGGTTATACTTATGTGTCAAAGATAGGTAGGAATTCCTGCCACTTGCGAACAAAGCTTGGACGCATATCTAACAACTAAATAGTAGGTTAGAATTTAGCAGAAGGCCCGCATAAATAAAGCGGCAACTACCAATGCAGTATCTTTGATCGCTTCTTGGTCTTTTGACTAAGTTCGTGAGCCTTTGCTAATTAAATTAAAATTTGAATCTCTGTGCTTTCGCGCGAGGCGCTGTATTTTAGAATTTTCCTGTGTTTTGTTCGTACCCGTGCTTTGGTTTTTGCGTGTGGGGTAAGGTTTTGCATTGCCTGACCCCTAAGGAATTTTCCTGATCGCGTTTTCGGGTATACCTGACTGTTGTGTTCTTCATAAAGATTGCTATCTAATGAGTTTTTAATTAATTTATTATTGTGTTTTACATGGCCATTTTGTTTCAATGAGACAAAATGGACTTATAAAATATCATACTATTTTGCCTTTAATTGTAAGGGAGGTAACACCAGTGTTTAAGTAATTTATTGTATTTTGTATTATACTGTCTCTCATTGCAAGAGAGGCAACTCTTTTTCCAAATGTTAATTAATTTATTATAACTTACTTGTTATTGCTGATCTTTCTGTGCAGTTGTGCAGCAAATGGTCGATACTTGCAGATATATTGTAACTGCATTGCTTTTTCCGACTCTTGATCGTTTGTTTAGCTGATAGCCTATCAGTTGAACGTCTATATATATACATATACTTATTGTCCTATCACCATGGAATAGATATTGGTCTTTATTATAGTATTAAAATTGTGCTTGATTATATGTAAATCTTGAGCTGTAAGTTTACATCTCGTCACTATTACTATTGGTGTTTTTGCTGAAATATCATGATGTTTTGCCTATAAATTGTAAGGGAGGTAACACGAATGTTTAAAGTTCTTATATCCCCTTAAATATAGACACCTTTGCACGAGATATGCGATGCCTATTGATTACCCAGAGTGCAATGCTGCCCAGCAGGCAATGCTACCAAGCATGCAATACCCTGCCTCCATAATCGTCGCAGGTATTTGTAAATGGTTTTGTAAGTGAACCATGTGCAGTCACTCAAAGCGTAAGAGAAGGGCGTTCTTTATCTCCCTTGTTATATGCTTTATGCCTAGAACCCTTTGCTATTCGTGTTAGGAATGATCCTTTATTTACATGTATCAAGCTTCCTGGGTCTCCTGATACAGCAAAATTGTCTATAGATGCAGATGACACTACCGCCATCTGTACCACGGATAGAGATATTAGACGAGTTTTGTTTTGGTCAGAGAAATTTTCTCTTGCATCTGGTTCAAAACTTAATATTCTTAAAACTAAGGGTTGCTTCCTCGGTAAGTGGAAGACTCGTTCCAATCACCCCTTTGGCATTAGCTGGGTGGATACAATTGAAATTGTAGGCATTACCTTCGGTGAGAATGCTATTAATTATACATGTGAATCAATTCTTTCTTCCGTATCTAAGATTTTCAACGTTTGGAAAGATCGCCAGACGTCTCTGGTAGGTCCGTCTTTAATTAGTAAATCTTTGGCTTGCAGCAAGATATCGTATGTAGGCACTGTACAAGTAATGCCTAAATGCTTTATATCTAAGTTTCAAAAGGCTGTCTGTCTTCTCCTTTTTATGGGGCAACCCCCATGTTGAGCTTATGAAACGCACCGCTGTATATGCTGATCAACTTTCAGGAGGTTTGTCTGTTATGAATATAGAACTTAAATTATTTTCTTTTTATCTCGTTCATATTCAGAAGCTTCTTGATGACTGTTCCGCTAAGTGGTGCTACTTTGCCAATTATTGGATTGGTTTTTCTTTGAGGTGACTTAAACCGGAATTCTCTTCTAAACTAAACTTATTCCACATTCTGAATGTATTCCACCTTTCTATCAAAATATTATATCTCTTTTTCAGAAATTCTCCATTCATAATCCCGACTTTGGCTGGCTCGCCCCAGTGCCATCAAAGTTTTTCTATAAAAACCTGCCTTCGTTTCAGGTCACTCTTCCACGGAGTCAGTCAAGTGTCGCACCGTATATACGTGGCATTGATTTTAAACAGGTGTGGAAGAAAATTTTTAGGTCTGATATAGACCCATCAACCAGGGATATTTCGTATAGGGCTGTAAATGATATTATCCCTACTGGTACGTACCGTGTACATAGGAATATATCCAGAAACCAGGACTGTTATTTCTGTTCTGGGGTTGAATCCTTAGAGCATCTATTTGTTAAATGTTCTCTTATTCAACCTCTGTGGCAGCTGGTTTTTAATTGGATTCAGCAGATTACTGGTAAGAAGCTGAATAGGGATATCATTACAATTATTTTTCATGATCTCTCTTGTAGCCCCATTTCAGTTCCGCTTCTTCTTGTCTACGAGGCCAAATTCATCATTTGGCTTTCTAGGAATGACAGGAAGCACGAGTCAAAGGTCGTCACTTCGGACATTTTGATGGTGCATTTGCTGAGTCGCCTCCGTTTGAGAATATTGGCAGACTTTCTTCGTATTGGAAGACCTCCGTTCCTCAAACTCTGGGGTTCTACATACATCTTCTGTAAGGTGAACGGTAACCATGTGGAATTTACCTTTGACTAAGTGATTTTCTTCCAGGTTTTTTTGTATTTATCTATGGGGTGTCGAATTTTAAATGTACTTTCTTTCCTTCTTTCTATAATGATGGAAAGTGCCATCTTGGTAAGCTGGTGGTGCCTTTCATCATTTAATATTGTTTTAATGGTAATGTCTTGTTTTGGCTGAGCTTCATTGTTTGGCTAAATATGGGGCATTCGTCTGGTGTATCTATCTTAATAGGGTGGTTTGAAGTGTCACCCTAATAAGTTGTTATCTCTTTTCCCCTTTATTTCCAGAGGGCTGCACCCTGGGAACACTTGTGCAAATTTTTCTTACAGGCTGCATGTTTCTCGGGGTGCGCCATAATTCTTATCTGAAAGTATTCTTGCATTTATAAGTCTTATTGTTATTACTGTTTTTATTATTATTGTTTCAGAGGGCATTCACCCTGGAAATATTGGTGCTTATTCTTCTTACGGGAAGCACTTTCCTGGGGTGTGCCGTTAGGTCCTAGAGTGACTTATTGTTCTTTTTTTTTTATTAGTATCAGTATTATTAACATTTTTATTATTATCTATTTTTGTTTCAGAGGGCATGTATCCTGGGAGCCATGTGCTTGTTTTTTACCACAGGCAGCAAGTTCCCAGGTGTGCCTTTTGATTATGAAAATTTACATTTCATTTTATTTATTTGCTTGTTTTGTTGGAGAGCATGTTCCCTGGGAACCTTTGTGCTCATACTTCTCTTGCAGGGAACATGTTTCCAGGGAGCGGTTATGCTCATATATTTATTTATCGTGTTTATTATTTTTCTTATCCTTTATTATTCACAGGGGGGCATGTTCTTTGGGAAGAATATGCTTCACCTTTTGTCATTTTATTATAGGGGGCATGCTCCTTGGGAAACCATTGATTGATACGCGTGACTGGTTATCTGTGGATGATTCTTGTGCTGTGTTGAAAATGTGACATCTTTATTGCCGCTGGGTGTGGGAGGGGTGTGGCGGTGCGGTGTCAACTTTATCGAACCTCCTGTTATTTCGCTCTTTGGACAATACAAACGAGAAGTTCTTCAGATACGACTTCCTAGATCGAGTAGACCCGTGCTGAGGAGGGAGATGGGGAGTACATATCTTGCCATCGTCCTCAGCGTTATCCGCTCGTTCACCAGACTCCTGGCTTGGTAGAAGATGGGCTGAACTGGCACCGTGGTGCTCTGCGCTAACTGTGGGAATACTAATTTCCGTAGAAATTTCTGTCTGGGTACCATTGTCAAGTGGAATGTCTGGCCTGAGCTCTGGTGCCGGGTCGTCGCTGACACACAGTTTATGCTGATCAAAGTGGATGACTGAGGTCAGGCCATCTGAAGAACGGATACGGTAGGTCACGTCCGACGTCTTACCTACTACCACATAGGGGCCTTTCCACTGGTAACTCAGTTTACTTGGCACGTTTGCAGACCGTCGTGAATCGTGTACCCATACAATCCTTCCTGCTTCATATAGGTTTCCATGCAATCTCCGGTCATGCCATGTCTTTTGCCGCCGGTGTGGAGTGGATAAAGTTGCTCTCACTAACTCATGGGCCTGTTCTATCCGCTGCCGCAAGAGTTCAACATAGAGAGCAGGTGAAATTTTCCCTCCTGGTATCTTGAGCATAGCCAGATCTAGGGGTAAGGCTAATTCATGGCCTAACATTAACCGAGCAGGAGTGTAACCCATGCTGGAATGTACTAAAGTGCGGTAAGCCATGAGTACATATGGGAGTCGAAGATCCCAATCTCTACAATCAAGGTGTGTTTCCTTCGTCAACATTTCCACCAGGGTGCGGTTGAATCGTTCTACCATTCCATCAGTCCTGGGATGATATGGTGTGGTCCTGGTCTTGATGATGTGAAACAATTTGCCGAGCTCTGTTATGAGCCGGCTCTCAAAATTACTTCCTTGATTGGAGTGTAGCTCATAGGGCATACCGAAATGGCAGAACACATTAGTTTCAAGTACCGCCACTACGCTGGATGCCTCTTGGTCAGGCAAAGCAAATGCTTCTACCCACTTCATAAAGTAATCTTGTAATACGAGGATGTACGTGTTTCCGTCATCCATTGTATTCAAGGGTCCAAGCACATCAATAGCCACTCACTCCCACAGGTCACTGACAATTTTTACTTGTAGTGGTGCGGAATGGTGCTGGCCAACAGCGCGTCTTTGGCATGGGATACATTTGGCAACCCATGCCTTCAAACTATCGCGAATTCCGATCCAGTGGTATCTCTGTTTGATTTGTGCCACCATTCCTTCCATGGCTAGATGCCCGGCGTTATCATGTAGTTGTTGTAAGATGTTATTCCGATAACTTTCTGGGATCACCAGACGGTTGTTGATGTAAAGAATGTTATTGTTGATATGCCATTCTTCAAACTGCTGGTAATAATATTTAGCCGCGATGGATAGTGGTGTCACCGATTCCCTGGGAGGACGTACCCCTTCCTGGATCCACGCATATATATGTTGTGTTTGTGCATCTATTGCTTGTTTGTATGCGACCTTCTTCAGATTCCACTATGCGCACTGCAATTCGGGGAACTCCGGAGATGGCTGTGTAGATTGTGTCATGGTTGCGGCCTCTTCGTGTTCATCTCCTTGCCTGATTCTACTGAGAGCATCGGCATTACCATGCAATTTGCCGGGACGGTGAACAACATTAAAGTTATAATCCTGCAGGGATTCCTGCCATCTCACTACCAGGCCCTCAGCATAGTGCGGCATGGTCTGTACGGAGAGTAAATGGGTGGCCATACAGAAAGTGTTTATACTACTTGACGAAATGTACCACCGCAAGTAGTTCCGCTTCGTGGTTTCATATCCTTTTCTGTTTTATTTAATGTATGCAAACCATAACCCAATACCTGCTCTGTTCCATCCTCCATGACCTGCGATAGAACCACGCCAATATCATAAGCTGATGCGTCGGTGTCCAAGATGAAATCGAGGTTTGGATTAGGATGTGCAAGAATCGGGGCGGTCGTCAAGAGTTCCTTCAACGCCCTGAAGGAAACTTCACACTCACTTGTCCACTCAAATAGTCGATCTTTTTTGGTAATCTTATAAAGAGGTGAAGCGATCTCACTGAAATGATGGATGTATCAGCGATAGTACTGGCAAAAGCCGAGAAAACTCCAAGTTTCTGTGACCAAAGAGGGCATTGGCCACTCTGCTACTGCCTTTGTTTTTGACGGCTGAGTAGCCACTCCATCACCGGATATGATGTGTCCCAGGAACTCGACGCTCTGTCTGAAGAGATGACATTTCTTTGGTTTGAGCTTTAAATTAGTCGTGCAGAATCTGGAGAGCACAGTGTCCAAATTGGTCAATATTTGCTCAAACGTGGACCCAAAGACGATTACATCGTCGATGTAACACAGACAGATTTCCCATTGCAGGGTAGTTAGTACCTGCTCAATGAGACGCTTGAAAGTTTCAGGAGCATTGCACAAGCCATAGGGCATCTTGCGGAATTGAAAAAGACCATCCCTACACACGAATGCGGTCTTTTCCATGTCAGCTTCATCCATGGCCTCTTGCCAGTAGCCACTAGATAAATCAAGGGTACAAAACCACTTGGCTCCGGACAAGGAATCCAGGCCTGATCTATCCTAGGTAGGGGATACGCATCTTTAATGCTAAGATCATTAAGGTGGTGGTAGTTAATGCAAAACCGCAAGGATCCGTCCTTTTTACCTGCTAGTACTATGGGGCTGGCCCATGGGGATGCTGATGGTTCAATAATACCGGTCCGCAACATGTCGTTTACTTGTTGATGAGCCTCCACTTCCTTATGGATGGGGAGACGTCATATCGGTTGTCGTACTGGGTCATTATTTCCTGTGTCGTTGGAGTATCGTACAAGATGAGTTTCTTTGAGATCCATGTCTCCTGATGAAAAAACTTTCACGATACTTATAAAGCAGTGTCCGTACTTGTTGTTTTTGAGATGGCTGTAAACCTACTGTGACACGTAAGTACAAATCGTGTAGATGTTCCAGTAAATCATCAGTAATTTCTGTGGGTGCGGTGGTGAGTGTTCGCGTTTCCAAAGAAATCACATCCACCAAGTAGCCACAGCGGACTCCTGGTTCAAGAGTTATAGGATCCGCTGTACCATTGAACACTCTGAATGGAATGTGTCCACGATCATATGAGGACTTGCGCATTGTGAGGCTATCATGTAATTGGCGATGTGTGTGTTGTTCCCTAACTGTGGTGTGATGGCCCATAAGATATGTTCTTGTCCCGGCTCAACTGTGGCTGTACTTGAAAGGATTAGTGCACACGTGTCATATAATGATGACTCTGGTCCAATGGGTATTCGTCGGCCGTGTATGTCGAGTTCTTGTTGCTTGCAGTGTATTATGGCTTTGGTGGCACTAGGAAAATCAGAGCCAAGAAGGGCATCATTTTGAATAGAGGCGATGACAACTTGCTGTATGAATTGGATCTCCTCCATTTGTATGATAAGATTAACTACTCCAGCCACGGGCACATCAGCTCCAGTAGCTGTATGTAAAAAGATGTTTGTAGGCCTAAAGGGTGGCTTCTTATGGGGTGGGATGCTCTCATACAAGCGTTTGTTAAAGATGGTGATGGAAACCCCGGTGTGGCACTGGTGGAAATACCACTAAACAGACAGGCACACTTATAGATGACTTTTTGTTGCACCTGTGAAAGTGTTCCCAATGATGCCATCTGCGATAGTGGTTGCAGAGTGGAATCATTCTGTATGTAGTCGGCTTGTTTTTGGATGGCTTCCCTTAATGTTGCTGATGGCTGAGTGAGGAAAGGGCCAGCCCGTCGTCTCCGCTGCTGTGCATGCTTTGGTGATGATGGAGCTGGTTGTAGCAATGGTGGTAAAGTTGTTGCTATTTCTGTATGTGCTGTGTTCATGTAGACAGCAGTGCGGATGGGATTTTCGCGATCACGGATAAGCACTACCTGTGTGAGCCACTTCTTGGAGTGCATCATTGGATGTTTGATGTATGCACAGAAGAAGCAGTGACATCGTGGAATTCGCTCATATCAGCGGCAGCAGCATCATTTACGAATCCATGATGTGGAGTGGATAGTTTCTCCCATACCGTCGCTGTTTGTGGATGCGGGGGATGATGCTGTACGGGGCAGTGTGTTGCATACCACCAAGGGACACTGAGAGTCCAGTGTATTGGTGGTGGGACGTGGTGTTTGCAGAAACGTTGTTTCAGCAGAGGTGCTACAACCTACCACTGCCGTTTTACACAGGAATGTGCGGATATTGCGGGGTCACTTTGTCCACAAGAGAGGGATGGCGGTGCTGCTGATGGCATCGTAGGCACTGACTTATATCAAGCCGTGCGTATGGGTGTGCCTGAGAATGCTGATGCCTGATGATGATAAATGGCCACAGGACGTTGTTGTATGGAGGCCGCAGTTGAGCCGGGTTGTAAGAGTGGGCACCGAGGTGCCCTTAGGAGTTTGTTGGCTGATCAGGCTGTGGTTTTTCTGTGGTCAGCGGTTGGTGTGGTAGATGGAAGCCGGTTAGGGCACCATTCCCTCCGGTAGCCCTGCTGACCAAATCCGAAACATGTGTTCGGTGGCAGTGCGGTATTGGTTGTGTTTGCGGCCCTAATGTGTGTGGTTGCGAGGTTGGGCCTGAGTGTGGTAGCGAGATTGGTGAGTGCGGAGATCTGTTTGTTGATCTCATCTATCCGTTCATGCATGTTTGGACGATTGCTGTTGTGCCGCATCCCGAGGCTCCATTGTGGCCTCCTCAGTTGCCACACCCCCTTCCTCTAGGGGCATGATTCTGATTAGAATGCTGTGTTTGTTGGGCTTCTTCTTGTGTGCATGTTCCTGTAGCTGATGTCCTGGTGGGTGTTGTGTGGCTGTCGGCTGATGTGGCGAAATTATCACAGTCCAGCTCATTGATGGGGTAGAGTTGACGATGATTGGCCTTTTCCCGCTCCAAGAAGCTTTCGATCCGTACCGCGGTTGGTGTTAATTGAGAGAGGCTACCGTTGTCTGTGAGAAACAATTTCTCCTTGAGAGCAGGTTCACCGCTTACCACGTCAATGAACGTGTCCAAATGCAAATGGAGGACGCCCGCAATGTTAGTGCTGGGGTAAGCGTGGGTGACAAGTCTCCGGATGCAGTTTGCTAGCTCTTATAAGGCCTCTCCCATGCGTCATCTCAGATTTTTCAATTGCAGACAACTGGTCGCCCCGAGGGCAGTGTCACCGAACCGTTCTGAGAGCGTTCTTTCTAGTTGAGTGTATGTGGGGTGCATAGTCGGTCACGAGGTCCGCGAGAACTTGGAGTGCTTTTCCAGAATGTTTCGTGGCGAGATATTCTCCCATTTGCCGATCGTTCCACCCGTTCGTCCGACTGATGATCTCGAACTGTACTTTGTAGTTGGCCCAGTCGTTCCCCCGCTAAATTCAGGGGGGATAATGGCCCTGCCAGGTCTACGTGAAGAACTGTGTGCTGCAAAGCCGGGTGGTGGTGGTAGTTGTGAGTCTAAGCAAAATGCTGATGCGGGTTGACATATAGGTGGTGGTGGTGGTGGTGTTCGTGCTTCCCATCGGTGTTGTTGACGATGATGAGGGTGCCTATCCCGAGAATTATAATTATTTATATGCGTACGTGAATTTGCTGATAAGCGCCCTGATGCGGATCCATAGACCGGTGTTGGTCTATGGACGGGAGGCGGTGTGTTATGAAGATGATGCGGACCTTCTTCAGGTGGATGCTGTAGACATTCCTCATACGGTAATGGTGCGATAGGCTGACGGGTGTGGTGCGTAGCGTGACTGATGTAACGATGGAACGGAGGTGCTGATTCCCCTCCTTGATGTTCCCTGAAAATAAGGTGGTATATTTAATGGGGAAGACATAGGATATTGTACATTATAGTTGTCACCCTGCCACATATCACCTACTGATGACGTGGGTGAATGGTAACTTTGTGAAGGATAATAAGTTTGCCCGTATATGGGTCTTGGTCGAGATCATCCACGATCCAGCCCTGATGGTGTTGGCCTATCGCAGATGTCTGAAATAGTGCGGAATTCAGTCCCCGCTTGTGAGGCATCACGGAATGTCCCCTCACTGATGGGTGAGAACTGTTGTAAATGCGGTGCTGGTGATTCCGATAGATAGATATAGATGTGTAGATGACGTAGTGAGTCACGTGTTACACAAATCACTTATTATTTAGCTATATATATATACGCGATTATGACGCCATTTCTTTATTTTGAGGATAATTTGAAGGGAGAAATCGGCGATAACTCAGCCATTTCTGAACCGATTTTGAAACGCTTTATAGTTTTGAATAACCCGTCCAACTATGGTCTTGATCCATACCAGAAGTGACGGGAACAAGCAATTTTTAACGATTAAAGCGTACCAACTCGGTACACTAAAATTACTACTGGCTCTTAGACATGCTGCACGTGTGTCGTCTAACGAACTTCCTCTCATATAGACTTATACACGGGGGGGGGGGGGGGGTTGCGCTTATAGGAACAAATCCAGGAAGGGCGGCCCGTACCCAGCTTAGCTGGTACGGCCAGTACCAGACCGGTCGATCCGTACTGCATGGTGGTGGTGGTGGTGGTGGTGGTAGCTGTGGTCGTGGAAGAGCTGGTGATGGTGGTGGTAGTTGTGTTGGTGCTGCTGCTGCTGCTGCTGCTGGTGGTGGTGGTGGTGGTGGTGGTGGTAGTGGTGGTGGTGATCGTGGTGGTGGCGGTGGTGGTCGTGGTCGTGATGGTGTTGGTGGTGGTTGTGGCGGTGGTGGTGGTGGTAAACGTGGCTGGGTGGTTGGTGATCGTTCTAGTGGTGTGGTTGCTGGTGGTGCGGCGGTGTGGGTGGGGGGGGGGGGTGCGGGGGAGGGTGCTGATGATGGTGCTGCTGGTGTTCGCGGTGGTGGTGCTGTTGGTGGTGGTGGTGGTCGTGGTGGTGTCGGTGGTAGTTGTCGTCGTGATGGTGGTGGTAGTGGTGGCGACGGTGGTGGTGGTGGTGGTGGTGGTGGTGAGCGTGGCTGGGTGGTTGGTGGGCGTTCTAGTGGTGTGGTTGCTAGTGGTGGGGCGGGGTGGGATGCGGGGGAGGGCGGTGATGATGATGGTGGTGGTGGTGGTGGTGGTGATGGTGGTTGTGGTGGTCGTGGTGGTGGTCGTTATTTGGGGTCGGGCGGTGAAGGCTGCGGCGGCGGAGCGTGGTGGTGGTCGTTATTGCGGTGGGGCTGGTGGTGATTGTGGGTGTGTTGGCGGTGGAGATAGTGCTGGCGCTGTTGACGTCGATGTATTCTTTATCCGCATTTACATATTAAGCTGCGGTCAGGTCGAGCTACGATGGTTCGCGCTGCGCTAGAACTGTCGACAACTGACTAGAAAATTTGCACTCATGTCGCGACGATTCGATTACTAGCAACTATTGGCAACTACTTGCGCGGCCCGTTTCCAAGTCGTAAGTGCACTCATGTCAACTGGAAATGCAGCATGAATTAACAGGTCATGCAATTATTTTGAAACGACCTTTCATATTTGCAATATATATTTGTTGTGCATTATATCCTTAAAGAATGTGTATATGCATATTGTATCCCATGTATCTAAGAAATCGCTAGATAATCTGTTCTGCATCCTGCCTCAAACACACATGTGATAAAGAAAAAAGGATAGTTTCTTTTCCTGTGGTAATTATGTATTTTCATTTTTTTGCTTTAAATTATAGATCACGCATTTTGCTAATACGTTACGTAACGGTTGAGGTTAATAAAACTATCCTCATGTATTAAATCTTTTAGCAAAAACACAGGAATTACAAATAAATAGAAAAAAGCGTGCACGAGACGTTCCGGAACGTTCCACCAATTGTATATAGCCTTTTAATTTTATAGAGATTTTAGGTATAAATTTACATAGATTTTAAAATTTTAAAGTGGGGCGCCCTACTGAAACACAGCGGGACAGTGAATTGAAAAACAATGATATCAAGAGTTACCCATAGAATATTCCCCTCAACTTTAATCAAGCTACATTCTTATTAACGGAGGAGTAGCGATTTAAAAATTTAAGGATGTGGCGCCGTACTAATAGCAAGCAGGGAAGTGAATCGAAAATCGGGCTTTCTTACAGATGTGGGTACATATCCCTAGAATAGTAGTCTGAAGTTGCAGTGTGATTGGATGAAAACTGAATGAGTAGTAGTAAAAAGAACAAGAACATGACCAACCTTTAGAGATCCATTCCGGATCTAAAAGTAATTTACTAAAATAGTTTCATTTTCCTTACAGAGATAGTAAATATAATATTATGCGAAAAGACTTCGCATTCAAACTATGTCGACAAAAGTCAAACCTTTAGTGGCGTCATTTTATGGTAACATCAGTTGATGTTACGTCATGTGATTGTGTCTTCAGATGCTTGTTTGACATATCTGATCGATGAATTAAGAGACTGGGCTAGCTTGAATTAAATAATCTTCTGGCATTGCTTTAAGTAATTAACCTTTTAAATATGCAATTTTGTTTAATTTTCTCATTTGCTGGCCATTTTAAGATGATTTTTGAAAATATACCACTGTAATGACTGACTCTGTTATCCATTAGTTTCTGTGTACTGATTGGCTACAGGCGAAAATTC
>JAVVLW010002277.1:0-25000 GCA_034401795.1 Chaetoderma sp. LZ-2023a | reverse complement strand
GTCAGGAACCAATTATACCTAACACATAATTGTATTTAAAAATACACACCCACCCGATAAAAAGCGCGACAATTTCTTTGTGATGTAGTGACTATTTTGCTGACGATTTTGAACCTAATTTCACTGGGAGTTGTTGCTGCCTTGCCGTCGAGTGTGAAGTGGCTATGATGGGTTTCAAGGGAAGTGCATGGGGTGGGGTGCCTATTTGGAGCCATACCGAACCTGGTGTACAAGTTCTGACACCGTTTTTCTTTGAAATTACTGTTTTAAAAGTTCAATGCATTGTTATTTCAGTAGTATACTTTCAAAAACAGTCTTCTCTTCGCCGGAAATTAGACATTCAGTGGGCAAATATTTTGAAAATTATTGGAGAACATTCAGCCATTAAAGGTGCATATTCACAGTAGTGTAGTTGAAAATAAAATTGTAAACATCGGATACTTTTAGAGGCTTGAATCATGTGCCTATGTGCAATGAAACGAAATAAATCTTAACATATGATGATTTCATCACTACACATTAATACGATTTTTTAAGTTTCCAAATTGAATTAGAGACAGTAATTCAAATTGGCAACTAAAAATACGAAATTAATTTATACGTAATGTGCACGTGCACACGTGATGGGATGGGCACCTACAGCTTCGTATGCCTGAAGCACATCAACATTGGTATTCGTAACTCTCCTTGTTATCGTTATGCCGTCAACAGTGATACTGGCTGTAACGTCCATGTTCAATGGTTTCGATGCATGTATAGCCTTAGAGAAATCTGTCATTGCCCCTAGGGCGAGCACAGTTTCCTAAAACACAAAAAAACGATAATAGGAAAATAGGCCACTTATAACAATCCATTTAAATATAGTGGCCTCGGGAATCTATGTTTGATTACTGTAGTCTGCGGCTGTGGTAGTAAAAACATTCTGCAGCTGCAATCAGTCCTTCTTCACGTTTGACCACTGTGTCTTGTCATCGGCCAAAATCTTGAGCTTCCTCTGGTCCATTCTTACCTTGAGCGTAACGAGTTCTAATTTCTTGAGGTCACCTCGTAGCGCACGTCACAGATGTATGCAATGGCGTCCTCTTATGGCTTTTCCTTTGCTGGCTACCAGTAGGGTCAATTCCAAACCTCTCTGTATAGGTGTGCCGTCTGGCCTCCTTATCACATGACCAAACATGGGAGCGACTTTTGCAGACAGCGGTGATGTATTACAATCTACCATAGCGCATCATTGATTATGTTGTCTGACTATCGGTGTCCAGTGATGGTGCATAGGTAATAGCGGTGGCAGGCATAAGTTGGTCTAGAGCTGCCTATGGAGCTGCCCAGCTGTTACAGCTATACAGCATCAAGAATATGCAGATTGCGTTGCATAAACGCAGTCTTTTTGCCAAGGGCATCTTTGAACTACGAATCCATAGCTTCCAGAAGGACTGGAACCTATATCCCCCATGTCGCGGCAATGTCCGCAGTACTACAGAGAACTGAGCACAGGCTTGCACTTTTTCTCAATGGTTAGTCGCCACGAAGTGGATCGTAATTTTCTGTAGTTTCATGCTTTGTAGATATGTATATGTAGGTGAACTCTTGTTTTGGATCATTCACAAAAGATTCTCAAATTTTTCTTTGTATGCACCAATTGAGAGAGGTTTGTCAATCGAGTTTCGTTTCCTCGTCTATGATGTCCACGTCGTAAGCATAATCCATTTCTAGTGGCATACACAGGATGGACACTAGGGGGTGGGGTGGGTGGTCTTGTGGAATTTTCCAGCACAGATTTCAATGCAGTAGCGAGCTAATAGGTGAAAAATAAAGGGGATAAACCATCTCCACGGGAGGAACCGATTGATATCTCAAATTCTACAGACTTCACTGACCTGACTCGTAATCTCAGCTTGATACTACGATACTCGTAGCTCATCTTCATTGCAACTGGCCTGATGTAACACATCTAGGATCGTTGACTATTTAATTGTGCTGAACGCTCGTGACATGTCAATGCCCATTTTGAGGAAATCCCAGTGTTTGGACATGACTACTGGCACAAGCACGCGTTGAGCCCATACAATTTCCGCGAAGCTGCGTCCACATTTAAAGTCACGTCAATTTTTCAGCGCTTTTAGTGGCCCCCACCCCAAATTTTGCTGCGTTAATTGGTATTGAATTGATGTTAATGTTTTGCACCAGGAATTCCCAGAATCATCTCAATTTCAAGGTAACAATACAGGTGTGATACTGAATAGTTTGAAACGAATTTGTCTAGGAGTTGTTGTTGAAGATAGCATCAGCGGCTTGCAGTCAAATGTTTATTCTGTTGTAAATTTACCAAAGACATATAATTCACATGGTTGTTTCGCATCGGACCTTCACCATGTGATTGTGAGCTTTATCTCTTTGAGGCATACCATATCAGACGCGATTTTCACATACCCATGCCATCCTGAATAGCGCGAGCATTGAGGATTGCCATGACGGAATCAACGATCGGGCTTTCGGCCAGTTGGAGAGCATATACACTAATGGCAAGTAGGTACGTGTCAGTTACATTGATTGTCAACATCTTCTCAATGACATTCCGTGATAATGCGATTTCATAAGACATGTTCTAAAAGCGAGAAGGATGACAAGATTATAGACATTGGGATCACGCTAGAATGCAACAAAGAGAGCTGGTGGAGAAAGAGGGGGATAAAGTGATACTAGAAAGACGCGGGTTGATGAAGGGGGTAAACGAAATGAGACAAGGGACTAATAATGAAACGAGAGGGATAAGGTGAGCACGACCGGGAGAGAAGGTGGGACTAGTGCACTTGTGGAAAAGATAAATATAGCCGCAACGAATGTGAGAAGGTCGAGAGGCATGCGCGCGCGCGCGCGAGAGAGAGAGGGAGAGAGAGAGAGAGAGAGAGAGAGAGAGAGAGCGAGTAGAGACAAAACGTAAGTAAGTGGGTGAGTGAGTGAGTGGGTGGGCGGACGAGCAAGCGGGCGGGCGGGCGAGCGGGTGGGAGAGCGGGCGAGCTAGGCATGGAGGGAGAGCGGGCGAGCGAGGGAGGGAGAGAGAGATAGAGCGAGGCAGAGAAAAAAAGAGAGAGAGAGGGAGGGAGGGAGGGAGGGAGGGAGAGAATGAGAATGAGTGAGCGAGTAAATGAGTGAGTGAGTGAGCTGATGGGCGGACGGACGGGCGAGCGTGTGCGTGAGTGAGTGAGTGAGTGAGTGAGTGAGTGAGTGAGTGAGTGAGTGAGTGAGTGAGTGAGTGAGTGAGTGAGTGAGTGAGTGAGTGAGTGAGTGAGTGAGTGAGTGAGTGAGTGAGTGAGTGAGTGAGTGAGTGAGTGAGTGAGTGAGTGAGTGAGTGAGTGAGTGAGTGAGTGAGTGAGTGAGTGAGTGAGTGAGTGAGTGAGTGGGTGATAACGCAGTTTCCTGGGCCGTTATTGGGCCAATACGGGGTCGTATTGGCCAGTCATTGGCCCAGTACCAGCACAATGAGCGCCTGCTTTATCAAGAGGGAGGGCGACCGCAAGAGCGGCTCAAAACTTATACACAATTAATATTTTAAATATTTCTACACCTTTGATGTGTACATGTTTCAGAATAGAATGTATTAACTTCCATTCATATTGGTGTTACTATCATCGCGTGACATGCTAACATCTAAACCCCCAATCTGTTATCTATTTCGAAACGAGGTTGATTGGAAGCCAGTACTGCATCAATATCCAGCCAGATTATTGTCAAGATATTCAAAATGCCAGTTGCGTTTCTCCGAGTTAAAATACCATAGATGAGATAGTCAATAAATATAGCACGTGGAATGAGACTGTGTGAGATATTAACAAAATGAGAGGGCACTTACGAGAGAAGACGTATTTTGTGTCTTGACCATTGTGATTAGCATGTACGCAGTCAATGCCATTCCATCACCATTTCCACCCTGTGAATGAAAGGTTATGGAGGCAGATAAATACCGTGAACGGGGACTCCTAGACTAACACTCGTATGCGTATTAAAATCATGACATATTATGAGGATATCCACTCAGTGAATCTTAGTAGTAGTAGTAGTAGTAGTAGCACCACAACCAGCAGCAGCAGCAGCAGCAGCAGCAGCAGCATCAGCAGTAGTAGAAGCGTTGGTAGAAGAAGTAGTAGTAGTAGTAGTAGTAGTAGTAGTAGTAGTAGTAGTAGTAGTAGTAGTATTTTGGTTACATAGGCCGACATAATTCCCAGATAAGTATTTTTCCTAACCTGCATATGAGCGCTGAGTCGACGTCCTGGCTCCCTAAAGTTGCCATCGGGCGTCTGTTGACTGAGAATCCATACTAAAGCGTTATCAACTATCCGCTGATCAACACTGATAAATTGCATGGCTTCTTGGAAAGATTGAGCAACGAATCCCGTCAACCTATGAGTAATAACATCTAGCGTAGCAACAACGTAGTCTCATGAAATTTAATAAGTCATTACGATGTAAGTATTAGTTAATATTTAGCCTGTGCACCCTGCATACATATCTAAAAGGTATCCGATGTGTCACTTATGAATCGGACGTCATAATTAAGTGCGCGCCCAGTTAGCTGCCTTCACACTCATAATGGCGTCCATCAGAACCGCAGGTTTCAATCATAGTCCGCCACGAAAGCATATACATTAAGACACATTATGATGGATATTAAAATTAATTTCACAGAGAGCTATTACTATAGGTAGTAACAGCGCCAGTCAAATTAATTTCAAAATATTCAACAGTTTACCTCTATAGTTACCTTGAAATATAGTTTCTGGGAAGTCCGGTTGCAAAGTTTCAAATCGATTATAACACACGTAAGTCTTGGTGGGTGGGGGGGGTCTTAACAAGAAAGGGGTGGAGCATAGCTGGACATGCATCACTCTATTGGTTGACATAACCACTGACTACCTGGCCATAAATGTATGAAACTCGGAAATGAATATATTCCATAACTTGTCTTGTTACAACAATTCACCTTTCCAGAGTACTCACCCATCATATGACGTCATAATGAACTGCGTGATGTGTACAATGACATCATAATGAAGGACGTCATGAATGACGTCGATAAGTACGTCACGAACGCATATTTGATGACGGTCTATGGGCTGTTGTACAAATTGTTTGCTTTTACTATTTAATAAATATTATGTTGAATGTTTTGAAACTAATTTGACAGCACCCTGTCTAATTAGTTACAAAATATTCAACAGCTTCCCTGTATAGTTTTCAGGAAATTGATAGCTAGGGCATTCGGGGATCGATCAATCCAAACACGGCGAGGTGTGGGCGGAGCTTAGCTAGTGATGGGCGGGGCATCGCTAAAAATGGAAAGGTCCATTGTTGAAATCGCATATACTATAGTTTATATATCTACAGTATAGCTGAGACATAAATTAAAATGATTCCGAAAGCAAAAACAGAAACATGTTATTTATTAAGAAATGTTCTGTTGAATATTTGTAGAAACATAATTGGATTACAAGACATTGCAGCAATGTATTCCAATGTATCTAAGTTCAAAATATTGAACAATATTTTATATTTTGGTTTGGAAACATGTTAAGCTATAGCTGGGCGGAGCATTAGGAAATTAATATACGTATGTAAACAGTTCCATAAACCACTTCTCATGGGTTAATACTAGCATTTTAACATCAATTCTTAGAGATATAACCACTCAATATCCAAGATGCACATTATAAATTCCATAAATATTTGCATAAATCAGACTATGGTCACTCACAAACCAGTCTGTTTATAATTTGGTTGCCGCCTACGGTTTAGGACTAGTTCTGTACAATAAAAAAATGCTAATATGCAACGTATTTCCTTTATTTCGTAATGTCTCTTTGTGGAAGTTTTTCTCGAAGTGCAGCTTATTAGAATAAGTGTGTATATATTAGTATTACTGAACATACCATTGCTACGATCGCTCTAACAGTCCATACTAATTAATTTAAAAGTGGCAGCGTTTTCATTTGCTAACACATTCAGTTCACCAAAAAAGTTGCTCAATTTATATTTAATCAGAATTATGATTTTTATGGCGTCATTATCATACACATAAATATTTATAGTGTCATTAAAACCTCACATCATATGTCACACTCTAACTAAACATACCTGACTTTATAGTTCGGTTTGGGGGACATATGCGACTTATGGTTGATTTTGTTTTATAATTTATATCTAACAATTGATTCTCATTTCAGTGATTGAGAACAATTTTTGGCATTTATGGATGACCATCTTGAGGTCTTGGCGGAAATCTCAAATTTTGTATTTTCGAATAGAAATAGCCAAATCCTTGATTCTATTCAACATTGTATCGCTTTAACATATCAGTGATGTTTGTTATTATTTAAGAAATTTCAAACTGCAAACAATCGCGGACAATAGGCCCAGTTCTTGACGATTCGAGGCACACCGTGTAAGCTCTAGGTGACACCTGTATGGTAAAAGATGTTGACAATGTGCAGATATTTCTAAAAGTATAAATGCAGCAATGCTCTCATTGATGGAGAGTCTCGTCAGTGTCACGCGTACGGAACAATATTCAACAATTAAGGTGATTACGATGTAGCCGTACATTGTACTGGTATTCCCACAGTTCGTGAAGGCACAACAACACGGCTATGGGGCGTTCATATTTCTTCAGCAAAAATAGATTGACTTATGCGCAGTGTATTCCAGAGTCCTTATCCAAGATGTATCACTTACAAATCACTGACTCAGACATATGGGAGGGTTTCACTTAGGGGAACTTCAATGTGAAGAAGATATGTATCCATTTCTGTGGCCCGAGTACAGACCGGGCACTTGAACAAGAAAATCATAACATAAAAGTCATGGGAGGTAACCCTTTAATCACGGAGAACTCAGCAGCCTAGCAGAGGATCTTTCTAATTGCATCGGATCGTCAGAGTTTGTCGAATGAAACTGAACAAATGGTTGCCCTTTCAGTGCAAAGGAGGCAATCACATCATGTGCGGCACTAGCACTGCTAGCTGTCAGATAGGAATGAAAACTATGTTTTAAAACTTACGAAAGTGATGAAAGATATGAACCGATTTAGATATGAAGGAGACAAACTGGTTAACATTAGCACATACTCAGTTATCCCAGAAGATATCTAAGAGGATATCCAAGATAACCAAGAAGACTGGACGTCGCTTCAATGGAGAAATCAATCTTTGGGACAAAAATGTCCAAGCTAAAATTGAAAACCTGGACATACACACGAAAGCAAACTAAAGTTGTGGTTGGACAGACAGACTGAACGAATGCCCATCGCAGTTTTCCCAGATGGTCATTGTCACTAGGTTACAACCAGCCATTGACATGCAGATGACAGATACACCTTTTGAATTCTCGAGTCTTGCACGTTCGTTGTTTGCAGCAGATGGTACAATACACGAGTGCAAACATCGAGTAATGCTATCACTAGAGTAATTAGTGTCTGTCAAATCTGCAGATCACGTCGAAATTAATGGACAGAAAGCAATTATAATTATAGACTGGCAGTTATGCAACAGTGTCCTGCACTAGTCATCAGACATCTTGCCTTCAGTACTTAGACATGTTCAACCAACATATTGAGAGATTTATACTGTCATATTGAGTTGATCATTATAATGTGCCAGCTATACTGACCAAAAAAATTAGGAAACGGAGGTCTACAAGTACCTCCTGTGCCAAGTCACATACATATCTGCACTGATGCAATACCCATCAGGACATCAATGATGCAGTTTGTGGCTAGTAGTCGGACAAAAGAGGGTCTCACGGAATATTTGGCCATGAAAGCGCTAGCACACTTTACTCAAGTTCAAAAAGAATTGGTAGTAGTAGCACAGATTGGTGCTCAGTCTACCAGGAATCAATGTTACATTTCTGGTACCTACACAAGAAGAGCCTGTGGAGTTTTCACAGTCTTCATGCTGCTACAACCGGTGCTAATGTCTCCATAATTTTGCCTGATACAGGTTGTAAATATGGGATAGTCTTGTGGGAAGTCATGACCCCGCAAGATTGTCTTATAATTCACTTAAGTCCCAAAAGAAATTATGTTTTGAAAATACCAGGTGAGCTAAAAGTCCAGGTGAGCAAAAGATGGATGACGTAGATGTGCCTCACTAATAATGGCTTCATACAATTCGGTTAGGATGACGGAGTAAACCATGGCTGTGTCGACCACCTGTTGTTATGTAAACATGTCAGTCATTGGGGCGGTGGAAAGTCGAGCAGGCCGGGTCATCTCTTTGTATGTAGTAGGAACGTACTAATGTTAAATGAATAGGATGCTGTTTATAATGGTATGAAACCAGTAGATGAAATTAATGTAATATTTGAAATGGACGAATTGATTGGAAAAGATTCTATGGTTCTGAGTTGATGTGTATTTGAAAATAGTTTAGATAAAAGTTGATGCTGTTCAGTCGGCATTCACGTTTATGATATTCAGCAGTTGTTGGTAATCGTAGTTTTGGAAATAATCAATGTATTGTAACCAGTGTTGGGATGAGTGAAACTGAACGTGACAAACAGACTTAGTTGATGACGTAAGCAATCTAGTTTCTCACACTAGGCTAGAGCAGCACCACCTGGTAATGATATCATCCAGCACATGTGCCCTGCACCATAGCATTCTCGAGACTTCTCCAGTAATAGGCAATGGACAGGACATGGACATTGTAGCGTCCTTTAGGAATTAATAACAGAATCGAAATTTGTATATCAACTATATGTCACTCATTCGATGGCATGCAACAACAACTCATTCCGTAATGTTGTTAGTTAGCTGACAGATCGCATCAAACCAGAACCGGTCTCCACCACTTTGTATATGTGAGGCGCAATCTCCATGGAAGAATTGGGAAGAGTATGATTGGTTAGAATGAGGTCATAACCAATAGGGATCGATCAGACTCTACAGTAAAGAATAATGAAGAATAGGTTTGTGCGCCAGGCAAAGGATGGAGGAATCACTGATTGGCTGAGAAGACCAATCAGTTATCAGGTCAGAACTTCTATGAAGAAATAAGAAGAGGTTGATTGGTGGACTGATTGTTCAGCCAGTCAAAGTGTGCTTATAGAATAGCTAGAAGAGCTGTAAGAATACATAGGAATAGATTTAAGAGAAATATAATTATTATAATTGTTATAGAACTTGGCAAGAGATCGAAATCTAAGAGTATATAAGGCGAGATTAATCCATCACCATCTGTGATTCCGTAAGGTACTACCATAGCTTTGTGCTTAACAGGCTTGGTTAGAGTAAGATAAGTTAGAGTTAGAAAATAGTTAAGTAATTGTTAGATTGTACAACGTTTTCTACTAAGTGTTATTATTGAGTGATTTTGCTCTTGACTACAGTTTGTTATATTTTGTAAATAAAAGTGTAATCTTACGTTTATGTAAGACTCGTGTTTGTTGGTTAAATAGGAGAATCTAGTCGAGCTGAGAGAAACACCCAGTCCTTACTTGGAACATTAGATTTAGTCAGATAGGCCCAGCAGTCATTAAAGTAAATATCATCTAATCACCATCCATCAGACGAGGCGAGCCAACTGCCATCATCATTCTCCATTACTGATAACCATTGTCGCAGCAATATTATCCAGCTACCGATAGTGAAGCAGTTAGATTCATCATCGTTGTACGTAAGAAGAGGTTTCCATCACCGACAGTCTCTGAAGATAAGAAACCCGAAATCTTCACAGGCTTCGACTACCAGGATTCAGTAGATTCAGCTAGATTCGTTAGTATTGTCAGTAAATTCGTGTGTTATTTTCGGACATCTCTGTTATTTCGTACATGAGTACAAATCAGTGAAAATATGTAAGTACTGTTTAAGTATGAGTAATACACCAACAAGGCCAGTAATAGCAGTTTTGGACGATTTAAACGATCATGTAAAGCATGTATAGAGTTAGTTAAATTAGCAGAACATCTGTCAGTTATCCAACACTGGGAGTATCACGAGGACACTGTAGTGAAACTAATAACAGACATTCGTTGTGAAGAACAACCCAGATTGAAACGTGTGGTAGCACAATTGTACTACCAGTAATTTGGCACCCTGTTTCATCATAAACATCGCAAAGAGGAAGATGAAATGGCTTCCAAACATCACCGTCTATTCACTCTAGCCCACCCCAAGAGCCTATTGAGGTGATGAAGCGTATTGGCTCCAGCATGGCCAAGACCATAACATTAGAGGAGGATAGAAGTGAGATGAATCGCCTGTACCATCAAGCGGCACAAGAGTTAACGCAGAGGATAAAACCCTGCGATGGCCTCTTACCCGAAGAGGTCTGCCAATTCCTTGATGAGACACGTAGGGAATGGCAAGCTACCAAAGGAAACCTTTCTGGGACACCTGTATACATCAAAGGGGACCTTTATGCACAGCCATAGACCAGTTCATACTGGGAAAACCATGTAACGATATTACCTTCGCCCAACTGAGGGAGTTTGTCACATTAAACTTTATATCCGCAAATGAGAAGGAGCGGATAAAGTATGATCTTGAAGCTGTTCATCAAAGATCAAATGAGACTATCATCTCTTTTAACCGACGTTTTAGAGAACTATCACCCTGCGCATACCCAATCCCGAATGAAGACACACAGCAGATCGTCTTGTCCGCATACATTCATACTTTATATGATCGAGGTATGGGGCACAGAATAGTCCGCAAGATGGCGAAAATGATCGATGACACGATGGCTTCTTCTTTCTTCTTTTCGTTCGCTGATCATACCGACAGTCCTGTAAGTGGCTATCGACATGATCATAAGCGATGGCCATAGTCGAAGATGATGAATGCTGCAACAATTTGTTGCAGGAAATGAAGATTCCTGTCCGCCATGAACAGGCCATAGAGGTAGACGTCATTGACCACGAAGAAGGTAGAGATGTGTGGGCAATAATAAATAGCATGAAGAAGCAGATTGCTCAGCAGAGCAAGATGATCGAGAAACTTTGCTCGGTTATAGAAGGTTTACAGAATGGTCCGGCACCAAGGCTGCAACAACCGCAACGCACCAGAGCTGCACCGAAACCAGCACAGAAGAAGCGTGAACCGCCTACCTGTTTCAACTGTGGGCGCAAGGGACACTACAAATGCGATTTCCCCCATGCAAGTCAACCTGCACCTAATCGTGCAGCACCCCATGCGACATGCGCACCATGAACACAGAAGCCGCCGATCACATGCTTCAACTGTGGAAAATTCGGGCATATGGCATCCGAGTGCTACTCCGCACCTACCGCACCAACATCACCTAAGAGACAAGTAACGTGCTTCAAATGCCAGAAGACAGGGCATTATCAGATTGATTGTCCTCTTAATCAACCATCTCAACAACAGCCGAGATGAGCGATGAAGAGACCAAGACAACCTGACAATGAGAGTCATCGCCAAGAGTCGTCGATGCAGGCCGATGTGGTGGATCATCAGAGCGAGTACAACTGTAACGATCATAATTCCAATGACTCACGGTATGAGATGACCGCGTGTGCTTATTCACGTAATACCAGACGTGATTTAGTCAACCGACTGAATCGTGATCATGAATACGAGGATCGCGATGGTGTTGTGCTTACAGACGCGGGTACAGATGAGTATGGGCATTTTTCATATGGTAACAGTGGAGACTCATCCGTGGGATGACGAAGATCGTATGCAGAAGCTGTCGATGGATGTCGACGGTTAAACGACTTCGGAGGGAATCAGTGACAACTGAAAGGTTCCTTATCCGACTTGAAGTCGAACCTAATGGTCGAAAGGCCAAGAGTGAGTACCTAGATGCTTTAGTGGATACTGGTGCTAGCACTTCCCTTGTCAGGAATGATATATGGAAGAGCATCTTAAATGCTCGTCCATTAAAGAAGCCTAAGACTTTGTTAGCCGTAAATGGTTCACCGATTAATGTCTTGGGAGAAACCCAAGTGAAATTCAGAGATGCCAGGCCAATTCCAAGTATGATTGTGGAAAGCATGAGGCATGAATGTCTGATCGGTGCAGATGCTTTCTATCTGGGAAATGCAAAGATTGACTATGAGACCAAAGAAGTAGTATGGTTTGGTGAAAAGTATCCGTTTAGGATACCGTTCAGGAGTTAAAATGATTATGTGTATGCGAGTTGTAAGGAAACGACCAGATATAAGCAGTTATTGACAAAGTACTGAGCGAAAATTTCGATTCGGCTCGTCCAAATACGTTAGGACGCATGCTCCAAGTTAAGTGTACAATTCCGACAGGAGACCACCCTCCAATACGACAGAAGGCGTACCAAATACCGCTAGCTAAGGCTTACTTGGTCAAGAATCAGATTAAAGAAATGTTATCAGCTGGCATCATAAGACCATCGTCATAACCTTGGGCCTCACCCATCACCTTGGTACCCAAGATGGATGGTGGATGGTGATACATGTTTCTGTGTAGATTTTAGAAAGTTAAATTCAGTTTGTCGTAAAGATAGTTACCCTCTACGTAATATCTCCGATATTTTTGATTCAATGAGAGGCGCAACACTATTTTCTACGATGGACTTGAAGTATGGCTATTGGCAGATACCCATGGCTAGCCAAGACATCGAGAAGACAGCGTTCATCTGCACAGAAGGTATTTTTGAATGGGTTCGGATGCCGTTTGGTTTTTGCAACTCAGGTGCTGTATTTCAGAGGGCAATGAACGATCTTTTCCGTGATTTTGTAGGTCATGAGTAAGATTCAGGGGTATAATTTACAATTGAAGAAGAAGAAATGGAACTTTGCAAGCAAGTATGTTGACTTATTAGGTTATCACATTTCGGCCCAAGGAGTAGCTCCTCAAAGTCAGAAGGTCAAGGTTATATGAGAAATCTCACCACCCCATGATGTTGGTGAAATCAGAAGTTTTCTTGGAGCTACTGGCTACTATCGATCTTGCGTGAAAGGCTATACCGAAGTTGCTAAGCCTTTGATCGAATTAACGAAGAAATATAAACATTTTGAATGGGGAAAGCATGAACAGCAAGCGTTTGAGAAATTAAAGAACTTGCTGTGTAGTGAGACCGTACTCATATATCCGAATCTGAATAAACGTATAAACTGTACACAGATGCATCGAGTTATGCGATAGGAGAAATTTTCGTACAGGTTGATAATAACGGTATTGAACATGTTATTCAGTATGTCAGCTCAACCCTTGGCCCGTAATAGAAAAGGAAGCTTATGCTGTGATTTAAGCATTGAAAAAGCTTTGACCTTATCTATTTGGTGTGCAGTTCACTGTGTATACCGACCACAAACCTCTTAAGAGTTTGTTTGTAGGTGAGGTTAAGAATACTAAAGTGCAGCGCTGGGCAGTGTTAATTGCTGAGTATGGGTGTAAGATAGAATACATCCAGGGTTCTAAGAATATCCGAGTGGATATGTTATCCAGGTTGCGTTGACCTGTTGAAGTCGCCATGGTAGATACTGGTGGCTACGTCATACCTGAGGTTGAAGAAGGTGTCTTACCTCATGTTCCTTTAGAGGTATATGACGTACCTTATGATGAATTGTGTACCGAGCAAACCAAAGAATTCCCGGAGTTGTTTAAGAACACACCGGAGGAGTACATGGTTAAGAACAGAATCTTATATTCGTTGATTCCACCCTCAGCATTGGACGCTGAGTACCCCCGAATCTTATTACCAAGCATATTCTTTGAGAAAGTGCTCCGGAAGGCTCATGAACGAGCCGGACACCAAGGTCTGAAGAAGACCATTGGTATGGTAAGAGATTCGTTTGTATGGCCATCCTTGAGAAAGGATATAGTCTGCATGTTAGAAACATGTACGATGTGCCAGGTTAACTGACCTGTCACGACCCAACCCAGGTATACGGAGATACCTATGGCCAATTAGCCCGGTCAGATAATTGTTATGGAACTAATCAGTCCACTTTTGCAATAAAGGTAACGTCTATATAATGACAATTGTGGATCATTGTTCTGCATGGGCGGAAGCTCACCCAATTGCAGCTAAGATCTCACAGAATGTTGAGGACAAGTTCCTTAACGAGTACGTAGCTCATCATGGCATACCAGAGATTCTCATCACCGATCAAAGGAAAGAGTTTTGTTCAAATTCCCTTGGGCAGAGGTATGATGAACATGGTATTGACCATCGAAGATTAAGTCCGTATCATCCACAGATGAACGGACGTACTGAAAGATTTAACCAAATTTTGAAAGAATTAATTCAGAAAGGTGTTAATAACGAGTCTCGAGCATGGGAAGATGAGTTAGGCACAGCTTTAACAGCGTACCGCAACACTCGTCATTCCACGACCGGATATACGCCATTGTATCTGACGTATGGTCGACATACTAGACTTCCGCTAACAATTCCACTCGATGCAGTGCATGACTTAGGTGAGAGACTTACCTATCTCAAAAAATGCCTTATTGCGTGCTCGAGGAGAAACAGCCAGGTCATGAGAACATCATTGTGAGCAGATCAACAAGGGTGCAAACGCTGGAGAATTCAAAGTCGGCGACTCAGTGGTTGTAAAAGCTGAAAAGAGGATGAAGTTGACCGTACGGACCGTAACGACAGTGTACAGTTATGGTGATGACATTATGTAGATCTCTTGACATTTGAGTACCGACGATAGGATTGTGGTAAATGGTTGTCAAATGGATTGTCTGCTTTAATGTCAAGTGAAAGTGATGGTTGGATGTGGCTGGTGTGCTAAATCAATCTTTGATTATTAACCATTTGAAGCTGAAAAAATGGGACCATTTACGGAAAACAAAGTATGTACCTTTAGCACCATTCTCGGAGGTCGACCCAGCGGTGGTTGAGAGCATCGGTGCTAGATCATTGTTGTCTTATTCGATGGCATCTGCCATCTCACTTATTGTGATAACATTTATTCTATGGAAGTGTGGAATTCTAAACCATGTGTGGGTGTGTTTTAAATGAAAGCCACCCGCGGACAGAATTCCTAGATTCGGATATTCCTGGGCTCATTGGTCGCAACGACCTGCAGCATTGCAATGACCAGCGGCGATGTCTAACACTGGGGAGCAGCCAACCATAACCAATGGCACGACGCTACCCATGGCGTCCGACTGGGAAGATGTGGATTTACATGCATATGCTACCTCGAGTATCTACGAAGTGACATAGACCTTTTGTTTTATTTATGAACATTACATTGTATTAACATTGTATGGCACGAATTGCCTTACTGTTATAGTTATTTTATCATACTTTCACTGTTTCGTTAATTTAGTTTAATATTGATTATTGATTACTGTTACTGTTTAATATTGCATTGTTCGACATCATATTATTGTTTTATTTCTTTAATTTACTGTTTACTGTATTGATTGTTTGATAATTTCTTTAGTTTATTGTGGTATTATTGTTTATGTTTATTTCAGTATGTTTCATCTGGGTAGCCCTGGTATAGAGATGATTTTGTTGTTGATGCTACACAACGAGTTAATTAATGCTCTCTTAAGGCCTTAAGATATGGTTAATTAACTTTGGTTGGTGGGCATGTGTAAATATGGAATTGTCTTGTGGGAAGTCTTGACCCCGCAGGCTGTCCTATAATTCACTTAAGTCCCAAAAGAAATTACGATTTGAAAATACCAGGTGAGCTAAAAGTCCAGGTGAGCAAAAGATGGATGCCGTAGATGTGCATCACTAATAATGGCTACATACAATTCAGTTAGGATGACGGAGTAAACCATGGCTGTGTCGACCACCTGTTGTTATGTAAACATGTCAGTCATTGGGACGGTGGACAGTCGAGCAGGCCGGGTCATCTCTTTGTATGTAGTAGGAACGTACTAATGTTAAATGAATAGGATGCTGTTTATAATGGTATGAAACCAGTAGGTGAAATTAATGTAATATTTGAAATGGACGAATTGATTGGAAAACATTCTCTGGTTCTGAGTTGATGTGTATTTGAAAATAGTTTAGATAAAAGTTGTTGCTGTTCAGTCGGCATTCACTTTTATGATATTCAGCAGTTGTTGGTAATCGTAGTTTTGGAAATAATCAACATATAGTAATCAGTGTTGGGATGAGTGAAAATGAACGTGACAAATAGACTTAGTTGATGACGTAAGCAATCTGGTTTCTCACACTAGGCTAGAGCAGCACCACCTGGTAATGATATCATCCAGCACATGTGGTTGCACCCTAGCATTCTCGAGATTTCTCCAGTAATAGGCAATGGGAAGGACATGGACATTGTAGCGTCCTTTAGGAATTAATAACAGAATCGAAATCTGTATATCAACTATATGTCACTCATTTGATGGCATGCAACAACAACACATTCCGTAATGTTGTTAGTTAGCTGACAGATCGCATCAAACCAGAACCGGTCTCCACCGCTTTGTATATGTGAGGCGCAATCTCCATGATTCCTAATCTTGTCGCCTAAACCTGTATGTAATGTTCTACACCACAAACTGGACTTTTACATAACTGAACACGTGTGCTGTTTCCCGCCACGCACGGACATCAAGCGGCGTGAAGTCATGCATGCATGTGCATTTCGTACTTGGAATTATGTCAGCTAACGCAGGGACAAAAAGTATGGCAGCCTAGTTGTACCATCATGTTTCTACGTTCTATTGTTTTTGCTGGTGCTTAACTTTTGCACAGGTGTAGAACATTACATACAGATTTAGGCGACAAGATTAGGAATTTTGTGTTCATGACCGTGGTTTATTTGTACAGAGAGAATTAGCTCTTGATTGTGAACCGCTATGGCAAGACGAAGGTTAAGTGATCGTGTGAAATGGCAAATCATAGGCATGCATACCACTGGTATGTCATGCAGAGAGATTGGCAGACAGCTGAACATTAACCATACTGTAATCAGTCGTTTGATTGCAAAACATGGGCAAACTAACGAGGTGAAGGACAGGCCTAGATCTGGAAGACCGAAGAAGACTACTGCCCGTGATGATCGAGCCCTAGTACGCGTTGTTAGGAGATCTCCATTCACCAACAGCAGAGTGCTCAGCCAGCAATGGTAAACGCGCAATAGAGTGTCAATGTCTACCGTCAAAAGGAGACTGTATGCTGCTGGCATGAAAGCTAGGAGACCTGTCAGACGTCCTCTCCTCACTGCACACCACAAAGAGGAGCGTCTGAGGTGGTGCAACGAAAGAAGACACTGGAACATGAGATCCTGGAGACGGGTACACTGGTCCGATGAAAGTCGGTTCCTGCTTCATGCCACAGATGGTCGAACTCATGTATGGAGGTCCAGACGCACGGCGTACGACCAACGTAACATCATGGAAGAAGTTCCATTAGGCGGAGGTTCCGTTATGATATGGGGGTGCATCTCATTTGAATGTAAGCTGGATCTGTTGACTGTACCTGGAACACTAAAAGGACAAAGATATCAAGATTCCATACTGGATAGAGTTATGGTCCCTCATTTTGTAAATCATGCACCTGGAACCCACCCTATATTCATGGATGACAACGCCCGACCACATCGTGCTAGAGCTGTGCATGAATACCTCCGCCAGAATGCCATCAAAACCCTACCATGGCCAGGAAGGAGCCCTGACATGAACCCTATTGAGCATATCTGGGACATTCTGGGAAACATGGTGAGAAGGAGGGATCCTCCTGTGCAGAACCTACAGGAATTAACAGACACACTCCATCTTGAATGGCAACGAATACCACAATGGCGTATCAGTCGGTTGGTGACCAGCATGAGACGTCGTGTCCAGGCCGTCATCCAGGCACAAGGTGGATATACCTGGTATTAATAATGACAGTCTCAAACTTGTGCAGAGATGTTAAACTTCGTTTCAGACACCATTAATGACAATCTAGCCACGTGTGTCAACTGTAGGGCAATAGTTGTCAGTTGTGTCAACGTAACCATATTCAGGCCTCGTTTTCAAGTTCAAACAAAAACATACAGTATTTCCCCACCATCATAATCAGCATTCCTCTAGTTGCATTATTACCTCTTGTATTAAGATGGATGGGTACATAAATGTTTATGCTATTGCTTTCTTCATAGCACATGAATATACCCTCGCATGTGCGTAAAAATAGGGTGGTGCTTAACTTTTGCACAGGTGTATATATATATATATATATATATATATATATCATCATACAAATGCAACCATTTTTTTTTAAACCGTACAGGCAAGCTATTTCATATTTTGAAACTAAATTGACTGGGCGCTGTTCTAAAAGTATTTTTGTGACACATTATATGATCAAAATTTTCTCTGAAATGTAAAACACGTGACATGGAATGACTTCTGAAAGTTCATAAAAAGTAAGTTGAGCACTTCAACCACAATTGACCGTTCCATTTTTAGCCATACCCTGCCCATCTCTATCTAAGCTCCGCCCACACCTTGATCGTGTTGGGATCGATTGATCTCTGGACTCCCTGACTATCAATTTCCAGAAAACTACCGGTAAGCTGCGGTAAGTAGCCCAGTCAAATTAGTTTCAAAATATTCAACAGCATATTTATTAAATAGTAGAGACACAATTCTTACAACGTGTCGGACCTTTAAGAGTTAAAGACGGGCCGTATATAATCATTTATGACGTAATCATTATGACATAATCATACACGCAGCTTAGCTGATTATGACGTCAGATGATGTCATTACTCTGGAAAGGTCCATTAGCTGGCTGTCTGCTGAATTTCTGCAAACTATATTTTCCCTTGTGTTTAAATCTGGATAGGCTGACTATTTTAAAAAACAACTTGGTCTAAGTCTTCAACAATTTTCAGTCAAATTGTTTTCAAAATATTCAGCAGATCGAGAGTTGTTCCCCATTCAAATTGCTGTCTGGTGTCATGCAGAGAGGTAAAAATCTACCACGTGTGACCTTCCTATATGTTTAAATCATTCAAAATGATAAAATACTTTATTAGGTATTCACATTACCATATGCATAAGGAGCTCAACTATGGGGTTTGGTGGACATATTTGAAAGACAATTTGACTGGAATATGTTATATTCAGGGACAGCAAATTAAGTTCAAACTGTCCAACCACACTAACCAGGTGGATCCATTAGAACTGTATCTATTACTGATAACGCTGAATGATCCATGACGAGTTCGATACCTCATCTCTCCGTGAATGCCTGAAATATTGCGGTAACAATACAAGCACAATAAATAGAGAAAAGTTCTAATCGAGTATATTTAATCCTTTCAATGAACTTTTAATGGAGCTTTCCAAGTTTATCCATCATCATATGCCATCATAATCAACTATGTGACGTGTATGCTGAGGTCATAATCATGTCATCATGAATCCCTCGATATAATCCGTCTTTAATGGTTACTAGTCCATCATATTGTGCGAATTGAATGTCTTTATCATTTAATAAACATTCTGCTGAATATTTTGAAACTAATTTGACTGGACGCTGTTGCTGCCATAGGCAACAACGCCCAGTTAAATTAGTTTCAAAATATTTAGGGCATACCTGTATAGATTTCTGGAAATTAATAGTCGTGCATGATGTGGATGGAGCTTTAGCTAGTAATGGACGTGGCATAGCTAAAACGGGAAAGGTTCATCGGCTGTCTTATTCTCTGGTGTTCTATCTGTATGCGATCTGCTGGGCATCATCTGTAGCCTCTGTGGCCCGCGACTCCCTAATATTCTGCGGCACTGCAGGTACATGGTGAGAGTTGGGGTGAGGGTGCTGGTTAGCTAGTCTCGGGATGGTGGAACGGGACTTGCGTCTCTCCGGTTCATACATAGATCGACTTCTGGAGTGGGTGGAACATTCACGTTCCAGTGGGGGCCGTGCGACCATCATATGTAGAAGTTAAACCACACTGTCTCATCCCGGCTGTTGGTGCCACTGGTATGACGGTCGATAATAAAATTAAGTGAGAGACGTAAACGTATTAGAGCGAAACAATGGTACTCGTTTGCATCTAATAGAGATGAAAAGTATGTAAGAGTGGAATGGGGTTATTGTTTAACCTGATCCTCTCCAGAGGTACCTCACAGATCTCTGATCTGTATATTCAGTGAGGTATCCCCGCAAAGGAGAGTCCTAACGGGGTTACTTTAGTAAACTTAACATACGCTATATAATCTCAGGCCAGCCAACGTTTTGGCTGCGAGAGGAAAGTGTCTCGTGCGGGCCTCTGCCACAGGAAAATGGCTACAACGCTGAAGCGGAGGAGGAGAGATGGGAAAAAGGGGCCACTCTCCTATTCAAACTATGCTAAAAATGAGAAAGTGTTTTAACCTAGTGTAGTTAAAAGTATTGATTGGGGTAGATGATTTCCGTAGAATTCATCACCGTCACCTTATGTGAGTTAAAGATATTATTTTGTAGTGGCCACTTTATTTATGCAGGACTTCTTGCTAGAACCTACTCTAACAGTTAGTTTGTAGGTCTACAAATATCAAGTTTTGGCCGCAAGTGGCTATGTGTTTTCCTTATTTTTTACATATAGATCTACCTGGTGAGAACGCTCGGTGCCCGTTATGGTCACCACCATGGAGCACCCTCCTCAGACATATCACATGGCGGTAGCTTCAGAATCAAGTAACGATCCTGTCACATACCGCATCATGACCACAAATAATAACACGGGGACAAGTCACATTACATAAGCATTTGGAAAGCATGTATCTATTTACAGTGGGGAGAGAGAGAGAGAGAGAGAGAGAGACAGATATCCAACTATCCTGACCTTCCTGTGAAGGCGTGGGGGACTCCAAGGCCGCACTCAGTCGCCATAGAGTTAGATGGGGGATCTGTGTCTTTATCCGTCACCTAGCGTTTTGAGTGCGGATCATGTGGGATTCGCACCCTGGAAATTATCATTTACCTGTCTTTAGGATTGAGTCAGAAAGCCCAAAGAATGCACTGCTGGAGTGTAAGATATAATATAATTATTTTGCAGTGATTCCTACTTTGGCATGGAAACTAGCTAATAGGTATCCGGAGATACAAGGGGGGTATCTGCGGCCATCGACACTTTGATTCTAACTGCTCAGAAACCCCAATAGTTTAAAAACCAGTTCGAACCAACATGACAGAGGCAACAATTTAGGAGGCCCTATGGTAAATAGTCAATTTATACAAACTTGCCAGTGAGCGGTATATAACCTTTCCGCAGCTCCTGGAAAACAGGCGTAAACAAATGTCTCCTAAAGGGTAGTCATCTCTAGCTACCATTAAACCTATCCTACTGAGCTAGCATAGTAAGGCTTAGTCGGCCGCATGTCAGTGGAGATGAACTTTGTGGATAGCTAGTAGATAGTCATGTACGAACACATCTGAAGAATTATGTGGATGTGTTGAATTTCCTACTTGTGCGATTTGAAGATGCCCCATAATATGGTTAAGGGCTACAGTAAAAAGTTATGTTGATGCAATAGCATCTTTGTGGATCACAAGATGAGATGCACCGGATAAGCTCTTGCGGTGCATCAAGCAATGTTCCAATCTGGACTGCGGTCAAAATGTTAATGAAATGCACGATACATGTGTGGAGCTTGATTCACCACTTTTTCAGCGTGGCTCGGCAGATCCGGTGAGATATCCGTACACACAACCGTCCCACATACTAATTTTGCGGTGTTACATCATGGCCAAAAGACCCATTCGCACGGAAGGTGCCTCTAGAGTGTTTGTAGGGGGAACCTTCTTTAATTTCGTTATTGGCCCTGGTTGATATCCGCCGGGAGCTTCCAAAAACTTAGTATTGTGGATGCAGTTGGTGTGCTCCAGAGACTAGGCTCAAATCCGAAATACACTGTTGCGGGCTATATACCACCGGTGCTAACAGTAAGCATTTGCCCCACGACTCGGTCTGCTCTGGACGCCACACCACCATGGGTCTCTTTACCCCTTCTGATGGTTTTCGATTTCGCTGTTCCTTTTATACTAAATAGTGACGTCACAACTGTGCGTCTTAACCAATCAACGCACACGTCATGACGAGGTATGGTTATCGACCACGTGACTTGCTGGCCTTCACCTATTACCACGTACACAGGCCGTTATGATATTATTTGGAATCTATTTTGAACGTAGATATCTCAGCCATTTCTGGACAGATTATAAATCGGTGAAAAGATTCAGAATGCTCGTTTAATTCCAGTATTGATCCCTACCAAGAACGACGAGGAGGGTCTATTATTAAGGACCCGGAGTATTCATAAGATGCCATTCTCCCCACATGCTAACGCGCGTTGATAGGCAATCTCTGACGCCCGCTCATGTGAGCTAGGCTATCTCTCGGACTCTGTCATTCTGAGCCTCTCTTATATGGCTTTATATACACTAATCGTCCTACCCAGGGAGTGTGTGTGGGGGGATGTGTGGCGTGCTTGACACGTTCCCGGTCCGGCCATTCCGTACCCAGATAAACTGGGACGGTTCGTACCTGACCGGTCGATCCGCGATACACCTCTTCACATAATGGACATTTTTAGCTATGCTCCGCCCATCTCTAGCTAAGCTCCACCCACATCTCGCTCGTGATGGGATAGAACGATCTCTGAACTCCCTGGCCATAAATTTCCATAAATCTATACAGTCAAATTAGTTTCACAATATTCAACAGCATGTTTACTAAAAACTAGAGACATAGAATTAAAGACGGGCGATATAAAATCATTTATGACAGAATGATAATGACGTCATCCTACACGCAGCTTTGTTGAGTATGACGTAATATGACGGCATTACTCTGGAAAGGTCCATTTAAACACTTTCTTTGTCAGGAGTGGTATGTGTTAGAAATAGCATTAATTTCAGCGGCGAGATCGATCTGCAACTGAAATAAATAAATCGTCGCTGTGCTGACGAAGGGGCGAGCGAATATTACGTTTTGTAAATTTAGAGTTAACACCGCCCGTCGTTTGCTGGTGAAATTAACTAAACATTACAGTACGTTGTGTACTAGCAAACACGCTGGTTAAGCGACAGATCACTGGTGGTGCGGGCGAATATTGCCTTGACACGTCAACATGTGTTTCACGAATAGGCGAACATGAAGTATTAATATCGCTAAGTACTGTTGGAATGAGAAATTCAAGAGGCGAAAATGTAGTAAATGCAACGAATTGTACATAACGAACAGGCGAATATTTGGCGAATATGCCAATTTCACCAGCATGAAAAACGTTTCACGAAGAGGCAAATATGTATTTTAGTTAATTACCGCCTTATTAATTAGGTAAACACGTAATGATAATATGTAGTCCGTAGAGGAGACCAAGCGCTTTCTATTGGTAGGTGACTTTGAGTAATACATGTCTTTAAGAGTAGCAAATTTAATATGTGTGATTCCATATGTGCGGGAAGCGCGGCGCGGATTGGCTCACTGACGCGGATGCGATTGCCGTGATCACCTCGTGTAGCGATCGGGGAACGATCCGCGCGCAGTCGCTAGGAAAAATCCAAATAACACTTCAATAAAACCGAGATGCCCTGTACTCTCTGCACGTATTATTGTACGTGCCAATTCAGTAGACGCTTTAAAAATAAGTTGTTTTGAAATAGAGTAATTTTCAACACTATTACATCTCACGAATATAAAGATACACAGAGTGTGGTCATTTCTGGGCACAGTATCAGCAAGGCTACATGGAAAAAGAAGATATTGGGTGCGTGCGTGTGCGCGAATAGGTATGTGTGCGCGTCGATGTGTGATTCAAGATGTATGCGAGATCTATGCGTGTGCGTGTGTCCATCTGTCCATCGATAGACCATCAACGAATCAGTCTTGCGTTAAACTCGATATCTAAAAAGAAGTTTGACTCAATATTAACGCAATTTTCCCGCTAGTTTAATAATGTATGTATGTATGTAGGTATTTCTATAGCGCCGATTCCGAAATTAATCACTCAAGGGCGCTTTACAAAATTAAAATTTTAAGAAAAAAAAAGATGCGTTTTTAGAAGAGACTTAAAAGGTTCAAGTTCATCACTGTTCCGAATGTGTGTCGGGAGGTTGTTCCAGAGTTTTGGGCCAGCTTTTGAAAAGGCTCGGTGTCAAGCCATTAAATTACCGGGTGGAACTACACACAGCAGTTGCTCGCTTGATCGCAGGGATCTTGGTGCTATTCTCTTCGTTATCAACGAACAGAGGTATAGTGGTGCAAGTCCATGCAGACATTTAAAGACTAGAAGTGCAATTTTGTAGTTGATTCGCTCTTTAACGGGTAGCCAGTGAAGCTGTTTAAGTACAGGGGTTATGTGGTCATGACGGTGAGAATGTGTTACTAGTCTAGCTGCTACGTTTTGTGCTCTCTGAAGTCTGTGTAGTTGTTCGTCGGTGATGCCAGCTAGCAGTGAATTGCCGTAATCTAGTTTAGATGTGATGGTGGTATGGACAAGTGACCTAATTGCATCCCCGCTAAGTAATTTCCGTATAATACAATAATTTACGAAAGCAACATACTTTTGTTACTACCCGATGACGGTTTCTGAAGACGACTAGTCCTTTAGTGTCAACATCATCTGGCTCCTGGTCCAAAAGCAAATCTCCATTAAAGACAGCTGTTTTGTTAGACATTCACGTATGCATTTAAGCATTTTATAGAACAGGGACTTATAATATTTTACAAGATCCTCAATAGCAACAATAGCTGCGAACGCTGGTCCTTAGTCAACCTTAAGTACTGTTGAAATTTGTCTCCATACAGTTTGTATTATTGTACCAAGTTGTCATAGACACGTGCTGATATTTGTTTCTGTAGATGGTGTGTACCACAGCGGTGTTTCGTTTTGTCCGGTTACTTTGAATTTTGTTAAAAGTGTATGCCGTTAAAAAACTTAGCAACATCTTTTCGTACTGAAGAACAGACTGGCGGAGTTTGGACAACATTACAGGCAGGTTGACCCTTTCCTGTCGCCAAAGTAAAAGGCGCATCTTTTCCTTAGGCGCAACTGGCAAGCGATTAGCACGCGTTGATCGCTGGTGAAATCCATTCTGTGACA
>JAVVLW010002275.1:0-25000 GCA_034401795.1 Chaetoderma sp. LZ-2023a | reverse complement strand
GGTGGGTGGTGTGTAGCCCATAGTCGAGCACACGGACTGAGGATCGCCAATGCCCGGGAATGGTGGACCGCCCACAAGGCATGCCCCTGCAGAGAGGGCCAGTACCCTGAGCACTGCTACCTATTCGCTAGGCCAACTGCGTGGTCCTCCTATGTCCCTACACAGGGGGTATGACCAGTAGGTTTCAGCCCCTATCTCCTTCCCAGACTTCGATGAGAAGGGAGACCCGTGGGAGACCCGAGGTACCATCCCAGCCGACATCTCATCGGGAATACTGATACGGTAGGACAATCGGCCATTAACAAGGTCAAGACTGTATACAAGGGGATGGGCATTAAAGAGAGGGCGACGATGCGAGGTATGATCAGAGTCGATGAGGCTGGAGCCATCAAGGTTATGGCTGAGTCCTATACACAGGACCTGGTTAAGTATCTCATAAGACCACGGAGCTCATTCCGACAGGATGGAGAGAATCTCAAGATAGACACCCTCGGCCTGAGCCATATCACTATCGACGGCCAAACAGGTGCTACCGCCAGCCTCCGGCTACCAGAGGTGAAGAAGTCAGGGTTCTTTGGTTTGCTGTTTAAGACCACAGGATAGTCATGGCTTCCCGTGCATGTATCATACATATACTGGATGTACTAGACACTGTGGGTGCTGACACAGGCCATCTACACTATCTTCTCAGCTGCTGCTGGGATTTCATGCTTGACGCCTCCATTGCATCCTTCATATCCGCCGGGGGTGCAGGAGTCCATGCTCTGCAGGCGAAAGAGCTGGTGCAGGAAGTACTGCCGTTTAGTCTCCCAGATATAGACGAGGCTACCGCCGACCAAGTGCTAACCATCCTCCGCACGCATGTCTGTACCATTCGACAGTAGGCCGGCCGATGCTGGCCAGGTGGTGCTGATCATTGCCCTGTCAGGACACAGGAAAAACATCTTGTGGAGGGTTCCCCTGGCCGAACATATACACTCTCAATACATCCTTCTGGTGTCTGACTCCACCGGTGAGACAATTGACAGTAATGATCAATGGTACAATGGCACAATCACCAAGACGCAGAACCTGCAAGCACTGATGGAGAATCTGCAGGCTGCCCGACTGACATAACCACTTGTTCTAGTTATCGATGACCCTGCAATGGACCAGAAGACAGTCACCAACCTCAGCAACATCACCAGGTGCATCCGGCACACAAAGATAACTGTCTTCATCCTCTTTCAGAAGTACACCCGCGAGATCTCACCAGACATCCGCCACAATGCCGGTTGCTATACTGCAGTTCCAAGTGTGGACGTGCCCTGCTCGAGACCATATACGACAGCCTAACCCTCAAGGAGACCAAAGGGGACTTTATCACAGGTGTACAGAGAGCAGTTGAGCTGTACCGCTTCATCTTCAGCAACAAGGAGAAAAGTGAGCTGTCACACTTCAATCCATCTCTGGAAAAGGCGCAGACCTTCACCTACAAGCTGAATCCAGCCAGGAAACTAGCCTGCTCTATGCGTCATCGCTGACAGACTGTCGCAACTGCCTCAACTTTTTTTTATTCATCAGAAGGTTTCACGGTCTCCGCTACTTCGTCCGCAGTCTCTGCTACTTTGTCAGATGCTTGAGGAACTTCGTCAGAAGCTTGAGGAACTTCGTCAGAAGCCTGTCGCTTAAACTCTACCCACTGAGGGTCAGAGTCTAGGGTTCTCTTCTTCTGGAACTTCTCATGGAAGATCCACTTTCTCCATGCACGACGAGCATCTGACTTTGGAGCGGATTTGATGAGGTAGTCCTGGTAGTTATCTGGGAATTTCAGAAATGCTGCCAGATCACTGGCCACCCTCCTCCGCCATTCTTCATTGAATATGTGCTCAACAGCCTCCTTGCGGCCAACAGTGAACCCCTCCTGAGTACCTTCTGCATGACCGGTATCATGGCTCTCTGCTACAGCGGCACTGACCTCCTGCCTGAAGTAGTTATTTTCTCCAGACTGGAGGCTATCCAGCATCTCTCGCTCTTCCTGGCTATGGAGGCTAAATATGGCAGCCCACTTCCCGACAATTAGTAGATCTTTGAGGTCGACCCTCGCGTTTTGGAGAGCTAGAATAACATGACGGTTGGTTTAAACAGAATTTTATTTTGTTCAATGGGAGCACAGTAAGACATAAGTCTTATACACGTGTCTCCCATACATACAAATACAATACATTAATAAAAACATCAAGATGGGGTATAATAAAACATAATTAAATAGTAACGTATGTATAACCAGTTAAATGATAATTTATGTCAACCACAGATTACAATTGTCTAGATAGTAAGCACGCTTACGTATGTGTACGTGAATATCTGGGTGTGTGCATACGTATTGGCGTATAGGACTGTTGGTTTGGGCTCCATGAGGTAGGTCGAGTGTCCTGCCCTGGGTGCTGTCAAACTTCCGGTAGAGTATCCGAGGCAGGAGTTCTTTTGTACTACGAGCTGGCGCTCCTTCCCCTATGGCGGCCAGTATCTCTGCATCAGATGGAGGTGTGACCTTGGCTCGCTTGTGGATAATGTTGATGTCACGAAGCAGTCCTCGGACCCTGTCACAGGGGGACGGTGCACGCCGTGGCTGTTGGCCGACTTGTCCTGCTGCCTATAGGCAATCTGCTGGAGAACTTTACCAAACATGGCAGCCGTGTAACCCCTCTATATACCCAGACCTTAAACATGCTGCAGTATGTGCAACATCCAGATACGGCCATTGAACCCATAACATCGCACCGCACTGATCCACAGAAGGACTGCCTGGCTGTCATTCGACCCACTATACACGATGAGAACCCGTTGTCCGCTGCTGGGAAGTACATTGACTTTATATTCTCGGCACAGATTCACAAGATCAAGAGCATGACACTCGAGTTCAAGCTTCAGAGCACAAGAGAACAGACGGTAGAGCTCCCGCAGGTTCTGAACAGGTTGGAGATCGTACAGAGCAACAGCACCGTGGACACCACCTATGTGAATGATGAGTACCAAAGGTCCGCTGGCTCGTGGCCCAACATTATATGCGAAGCGAAAGGGTTACTACGCTGTGGGGTGCAATGAGGGGCTTACGGAATTCGAACTACGGGCAGGTGTCGAGAAGCCTGTGGCAGTTCCACTCTTAACCCTCCTCGAGAACACACACGTGAATCCGGCTGCCATGCGGGTGTACACTGAGCAGCTCGCAGATGCGATGATGAATGCTCCAAGACTTCATGTCTGGCATGACGAGAATGACCAGGAGCTGAAGCAAATGGGTTCTAAACAGCCGATCGTGCATGTGGAGCGAGAACACCAGCAGGTCCAAGCCACAGCTAACCAATGGGTAGAGCTGACATTGCATCATGGTGCATCGGACTGTGTCGCTGTTGTGGTCCTGGTTCAGAAGGGAGGAGTCATCCAGCAGGTGGATAAGCTAGACGACTTCAAGTGTGTGGTTGCTGGGACCAATGTTCTTGGTGAGGTACACGAGCTGGCTGATTTCCAACTCTACAGACAGAGAACTAAGCCATATGCGCTTCTGCGACTAACCAGTGGAAGCGATGACCTTGAGTCGGCACTCGAGGGCCGATACCACCTCGGGGGCAGAGACATCCCACCTAATCAGGGCAGCCAGCTCAGCTTCAACATCGGAAACCTCATATCTGGGACTCGCTCATTAGGTGTGATGGTATGTTACTTTGGCTATGCTAAGGTATGCGTGTCGAACACATCTGGTATTCAGCTTGAGCGTGCATAGAGCACGACTCATGTCGTCCCCGCTGCAGCTGCCACCACTACTATAAGCTCTGCTGTCTTCTGACCTGTCGATGCTTCATAGTCGAGCGTTGGCTCAGATACAATCTCGTAGTACTCATGGAGACACTGCTCTGCCTCTTTGAGGCTCTGGTTGGCCTGATCTCGGAGTTGGGGTCGGTGTGCCACCCTCTGGCGCATATGCTCGAGGGCTTTGCTGTACTCAAACTTCTCCTTAGATAGCTTCTCCATCGCCTGGTTATGATGCTCACGCTCGACCTCTGCCGCCTTCTTGTCAGCGAAGCTGAGTCCCCAGTTCGCCAAGGCAAACATGCCCGCATTCAAGATTGCGGATGCCATGCTATAGATGACAGTTTAAAGCTACTACTTAGCTGTCCCGCAGCGACGGATCCCCAGAGTGATGTATGAATCAGAGGCTTATGAAGATCCAGTCGAGGATATAGATGACGAGGATTATGAGGAGGACTATGATGAGGAGGATGATGCAGACGACTATGATGTAGCGAAGATCACAGATGAGTATGATAATGTAGAGCCTGAATCCTGAAAGCTAGTACACAGAGCGAAAGGAATCTATCGCACTTACGTAAAAGGTTCTATCGGTCCGCTGGCAGCAGTTGGGTCTCTGGTCGCTCTGTTCACAATGAAGGTTGGCGAGAAGGTCCGCAAGATCGCCAATAATGCTCTCCATGGTGAGGAGAAGATTTCTGAAGCTATACCAGCCATCACCTCAGGAGTAGGTACGTTCTTCGGGGTCGCAGGTCCTTGGCTACCGTACGTTGCCATAGCGTTCGTGGCCATCTGGGCCGCTGAACATTTAACCCATACTATACAAGGATGGCATCTCTGTACGACCTGGTCAAGTCCCTTAACTTCCTAGGGTTGTTCGGTAAACTACCATTCAGTGTGGATCCAGCAGAGACTAGACGCCGGTGTACGGAGGTGTTTGAGGAGGTCTTCAGTGATAGTCGAATGAATGACGGCCGTCTGTTCATCTGTTTAGAGGTCGCCCAGGCCGTGCGTAACAGGACGGGGAGTGGACGTCAGTGATAAAATCACCCAGGCCATGCGTGACAGGACGGGAGTGGACATCAGTGATAAAATCACCCAGGCCATGCGTGACAGGACGGGAGTGGACGTCAGTGATGAAATCCGGGAGTTCTGTCTTTCTTGAGGAACTCTACTATCAGCCTGGTGGATATAACCGTGAGCCCCCTCAACTACTCGAGGCTGCACGTCGCAAGGGCCACAACTTCACATTGGAGACAGTTAGCCAGTGGCTCAGCCACTAGGCAATGTGGCAGATATACAGACCTTGTCCATGGCACATCAGGCATGCCTATTTTGAGGAAACTGTCCAGAACAGAGTTCACCAGGCAGTTGTTCGCTTCCTTCCACATGACTCGGTTGGCCGTAAGACCTACAAGTATGCCCTCACCATCGTCAATGTCCGCAGGTACAAGGCGGCAGTACCCCTCACAGACAAGTCAGCTGGCCAGGTGGCCCAGGTATTCCAGGGTGTCTACGAAGCTTCGGAAAATCCCCTCCAGTGGCCGGAATTGTTGCAGGTGGATGAGGGTAAGGAGTTCAGAGGGGAGACTGCATCCCTCATGTGGAAACACGGTGTGGCAGTTAGGCGAGTCCAGATAGGGCATCATTGTGACCGGGCTATCATTGAGCGGTGGAACCGGACACTGGCAGAGAGACTGTTCCCACACCAATACGTCCAGGAAATGACCACGCCAAGTGAACGTTCTAGAGTATGGGTGAGAGGGCTGCCTGCTGTGGTGGAGAGATCTAATGCCATGGTTACTAGGCTAATCGTGAAGAAGCCAGTAGAGGCTATCAGACACTCTGCTGGTCACAGCTCTAGAGGAGCGGGCAAGGGAGAGGAGTGCCTACCACCTGATGCTGTGGTTCGGTACCTGTATGAGCCTGGTGAGCTGGAAGGGGGTAGACGGCGTGCAACAGATGCTAACTGGTCGATAGATTTTCACAGGCTTGACAGGTATGTGGAGGCGAAAGGGCGACCTACACTGTACTACCTGATACGCCAGCACGGAGTGACTAGGCGAGCATTTGTCGTAGAAGAGCTTCAGCTGGTCCCTGAAGACACACAGCTACCACCCCCTAGGGTGCTAACATGATACTCGATGGGCTCGGTATAGACGCCATCTGGCAGCACATGATGCTTATCATAGTAAGCGGAGAGTCCGAGTTTTTCCCGTGCATACGTCACCATACCCTGGTTGAGAATGTGTAGGCCTCGATTTGTGGCTCTGTCCACCCCAGCATGGAGGACGCTGTAGAACCTCTGCCAGGAGATGTCATTCTGCCGTTTAGACATTCCCTTGGTCGAGCATTTCACTTGCAAGTTTCTGCTGTTCCAGTGGTCTGTATTCTCCACGTAGTAGCACTTGGAGCAGAAAGCAATACCACTAGAGCCTTCGAACTCGAGCTTGAACAATCCCGGAGTGCGGTTAGACAATTTGTCCCATGCCAACCAGTCCCTTTGCAGGCCTCATACTCCGTTCACATCTCTGGGCGTATCATCTCATCGAGGTTGGAGCCTGCTATGGCGATACAGGCATAATCGGTGTCCATCTGCAGGTACTCGAAGCTGTCACGAGCTATGGAGCGGTCGAGGAAGTCATAGTAGAACTACAGAATTCGCGACGAATGGTGATTTTAGCCTTACTGCTCTGCAATTCGTAGGAATCTCCGATCTCCTCTAGATCCTCGAACCATGCACTATGCAACGCGTTGTCTACTGCTCGTTCATCCTTAGAGAAGCTCGTGTTTGTCGACCTGTTTTATCAAGGTATGCAAGCATCTCCGAAGGTATAGCCTCTTCTGGGACCTCATGATTATAGAAGATGGGAGACATCTCCTCGAACTTTGGCCATAACTCTTTAGGTACCTCAATGTCGACCTCAGCAAACCCGAACCAACGAACCACTAGCAGATCCTACTTAAAGTGTTCAATATTACTGCTTACACGTCCACCCCACCATCGTACAGGTTCTTTACCACATGGCATTGCTTGGGCCATGGTTGACAAATACAGAGCATTTGCATCATAACGAAGGAGACGTTGACATACTCGCTTACCTTGGTGAATTCGGGTAACCCGAGACTCGTATAGCTTGTGAACACAATGCTCGCCCCCCCCCCCAACAACAGCACCCTTTAACATCTCGTAAGCTTCCTTGCCTGGAGAGTAAAGGCTAATACCCGGCTCATGTTCAGCAGTACCACGAAGTAAGTACTAATGCGACACACCAGGAAGTGACACCGCATCCTTCAGAATCTCAATACCTCGTTCTGTGTAGAATTCTCGCATCTTCTCTAGGGCTTCAATGAACGGGCTAACATTGAAGTTGTTGTAATATTGCAACCAGTCAGCAAACGTCTTCCTCCCCAGATCTCTGATGGTCTGCTTACAAGCTTTCCACTCTGACAACTCAAGAAGAAGGTAACCCCCTTTGAGCTTGGACGACCACACAAGATAATCAGGTAGTCCAGGATAGTCAAGCTTCTAGGTGAGTCGAACCATCCATAAGATAACAAGCTCTTCCGTTGCATGCAACCGTAGGCTTTGATCCATTTCTCATAAGAAAGCCCTGAGCTGAGGTAGTTGATTACATCAAGAAACCTCAGTTCAGGCGTAATGAGGAACATTGTCTGGCTAGCCTTCTTGGCGACTTTCACCGTTCCTTTGGACGAAGTAGTAAGTTCATTCACGAAGTACTTCTTGATGAGGTTCAGGTCATACTGCCCAGAGTTGAACCCGAGCACAGGCACCTGGTCACACCACTCATTGATAAGTCGCTGCTGTTGTTTTGGTAACTTGTCCAAATCTGCGGGTAGATACTGTGACCGAACCCTTGCACGGATCGTGGAGGCTCGTAGTTGGATCTCCTGCATGAACTCTGAGATCAGCACTTTGGAGTTAGTATTGCAGAGGTCTAAGGAGCAGACGACTGACACCGAGATTGGTATGTGGGCACTCTCAATCGTGAGATTCTCTGTAGGGTGTGTCTTGATCCCATCTAGAAGGGCTTCAAAGTCATAGACAATAAAGTGTGGGTATGATACTGTCCGCATAGGGGTGTGCGTGGTGTATATGAATTCCACGGTTTCTCAACTCATATTCAATCCAATGAGTAGCCGCGGAACTGGCTGGTTGGTATGGATGGAAGGCCTTCTTGTATGGGGACTGCGGTGCTACTACCTTCTCCCCAGGGCAATCGATGGTCGTTTTTCCCCCTGTACCGCGATCAGCATGGCGACGGAGACTACATGTTTGGGTGAACTGCTGTTGACAGTGCCCACAGCTGAAAGTCTGGGCCAGCTTGGAGATCTCCTGGATGAAGAAGGCGTGATGGTCGTACACTCCTATTGCCATGGTGGTCGGATAGTGTGCAGGTTTCCTGGTCAGATGCCAGCTACCCAATTCAGGGGCTCATAAACACGAATCCATGTCTTCGCAAATAACTCTACCTTGTCCAGCTGGTCTAGGGATGTCATTGGTACGTCAGTCACAGGCCTGTTCAGGCCATAGAACTGTTTAACAAGCTCTCGGGCATGAGCTGTACTTCTATCAGCTCTTGCACCCTGCTGGACTGCTAGGCATTTCCAGAGGCAAATGTTATCTTTGTAGGTATCGAGTGCCACCATTCCCTTCCTCCATCGGAGCCATACCGGGAGGGAGCCTGTCCCTAGCAGAGGATGGAGGTCGATGACAACCTTTACCTCAAGGTTGATTGATCTGACGAAGGCCCACGCGGTATTGGGCGAATTGATATTGTCTGGGTCGAGGCGTGCTTGCCCTCTGCCCTCCAGCCAAGTCCGGGTCTCTCCTAGTATATTGATCCATGGATTTCCTGGAGCATTCTTGTGGAAGAACATTATCTTACCATCATCGATGTGGCGGATTCGATAGGTGTGGGTATACCGAAGGTAGAAGGCGTTCTGAACAGTCCGCAGCTTCTCCATGATCCGACCTGTAATGTCTCCTTCTAGCCCTCTGAAAAATGGCCAGCATACTGTTCGCCATCCTCTCCCTCTCACCGAAACGCTCGTTGAGAATCTGCTGACCTTCTCGCCTCATACTCCGGGCTAGGCTAGGGTTTCAGATCTCGGTCCGCTCATTAATTGTTTTCTGATTCGGGCTAGAAGAGGTAGGCGTTCTTGTGGATGGCTTGCCATCCGAGTTGCTACAGCTATGGCCTGTAAGCTGACATTCGTCTCCTCATACAACTGACGACTCTCACGGAGCAGCTGTGCTTTCTTGTGAGGGTTCCATGGATCCTCAGAGGTGGGCGCCGGAAACCTCCCTGTCTGTTTTGCTCGAGAGAGTCGCTTTAGCCACTCCTTGGCAAGGGTGGGGAGTCGCTTTCGCCACTCCTCGGCATTGGTGTGTGCAATCATCTGGAGCAGGTCGGCTTTGCGGGCCTTAGAATTTCCTCTAAGACCGAATTGCTGTGCCATCACTCGAAGCTGTGTTACAGTAACCATGATGCAAGGTCTATATTTAGATCTTAAACCTTTCTGACTTACAGTAATCCTGATGCAAGGTCTATGTATTAGATGTTAAACCTTTCTGACCCTCTTCGAGGATGTTACAGTAAGTGACGATCAGTACTTGTGGGTGGTGTATATCCCTGCGGATCCCTGTCTCTAAATGGCCGCTCAAACCCTATTATGTGTGGCGATCAGTACCTCTGGATGGTGTATCTCCCTGTGGAGGCCTGTCTCTAATTGCGTGGCACGGCGCGTTTAAGTTCTTCCATAACTAAACTGAACTTTCTCCTAGCACAGACCTTCTTGTAGTTCATTATGTTGGAATGTTTACGCCCCCCCCCCCCGGCCCCGCATGCTTTCCATAGTCCACAGTCTGTATACATACCTGCCCCCCGCATCCTCTGCACGGCTTCGGCTCAACAACAGCCGTCTGAATCTGAGCATTGTGTGTCGCACAATATTCTCCAACACAGTTCCTTAAGCATCGAAAAGGCTTACCTCGCATAAGCCATTTGCATGTATTATAATGCATGTTTGATAAAGTCTATATCAAGATGTTAAACCTTGGGCTGATGGGTGCAGGGCCTGGGTGTATGCATTTGCTGCAGCATGAGAAAAATAGTCGGCAGTAGTCGTTTTAGATGTAAATGAATTACAAAAAATGTGAACGTAATGTAATATCCTAGGCCAATATATCGGTCTTTCTTTACGCACTCTTGCACGCACGCACTCGCGCACACACACACACGCACGCACGCACACACATCAACCAGCCTCTCTATTTGTATGTCTGGTGGTATCACGTTGGCCGCTGGAATGTTACAAACCAGCATTTTCTAATTACTAATTGATAATCCTTGCTTTCACTCACAGTATACTTCTAATAGTTAACACGAATGTGTAGAACAGACACCCAGTAAAGTTCCCATATGTCTACATATGTAGCTGGATCGAGTTAGTTGTAAATTATATGAGAAATACAAATCAGGTATATGAGTAGGCCTATTACAAGCTTAATGGTTGACAATTTATGTAACAAGCATATACATATATTGCAAACTTAATTCATGCAGGGAATATGGACCCCTGTTGGGTAATATGGACACTGGGTCCATATTCCCCCTAATTGATGTGTCCATATTCCCCGCACCAAGACCAGCTGTTGTCAGTCACTCTCACTTCCAGATAAGAAGGGATGGCTGTCTCGACATGTGGGTTTCGTGAGAACAAATATCCAATGTATTTTCTCGGTTGCATCTTTCATCCATCAATTAAAAATACCGATAGCTCATCCACATTATGCCAATTCATTAAATCGAAAAATATAGGGTGAAAAAAATGAGAATGACTCACTTACCTCGTAATTCACGAAGCAACTATCATTTGACGTGCACACTAATTGTCAACCATGCTTCTTTCTGCGCTGAAGTCAGAACGAGGCTTGTCGCCTTGCATCATGGGTAATTTGCAAGGGTCCATATTACCCGAGGGTTCATATTACCCCAAGTAACCCTATATGGCGTAATAAATAAGCCTGCATGACGCTTCAAATGTATCCTAGCGACGACGATGGCGTAAATGTAGGCCCGAAACACGACGTTTGCACTATGTTGTTGATTTAAATTTTGTAATATACATACTACCTATAGTCCGAAATAATCCTGTTTTGTTTGTCGTAAGATTTGGCGTCGCATTGGTCATAACTCTTAGCAAGAGATACGTCACAGCGAGGAATTCTGACAGCGCAAAATGATGCTGCTGCTGCTGTTAATGCTTCGGCTGTTGCTGTTGCTGTTGCTGCTGCTGTTGCTGTGGAAACGTTATATATGTCGGTGACAAATTTGGAATTGAGGACATCTTTGCAACATTGCTAATAAGTCGTGGAGTTTTGATATTTCTGTAATTCTGTGAAAAGGGTTCGCCCTCCACATCCCACGCACCAACGCACGGAACCACACCCAACCCTCTCTTCTAAAGCGTGGGCAATGATGCTTACAGGTTGTTTCCGTCTATCAGACAAATTAGAAGCGGTGGAAACAAAACAGACCGTAACTTTGGATTGTGAAAATTGCTCATTTAAGATGCTAAATATGCGTAAGTAATTATCACAAGAATGTGCATGACATAATTTTGGCATTTTTTGCGTGCATTTAATATCGAAAGTTAATCGGTCTTGAAAGAGTCTGTGTTGATCAATAATAGATATATTTTTATTTTAACATTTAAACAGGTTCTATCAGTGTGTATTCCCTTTGCCAGCTCTGGCAAATGTGACAGTCTCGCGGATTACCAAGATATGCCTTGCACTATGGATCTGTGTAGCGGGATTCGGTGGTCTCACTCCTATTTACTTGAAGTCTCACTCATTCTCGTATAAGACAATGATCCACGGGTTGTGTGCATTCGATACTGCATTCGAGGAACTGCGATCTTTCATGATAACCATATATCTGTTTGTTCCAACGATTCCCATTGCTGGATTCCATTTGGCGAAATATTGTCTGGTCAAATGGCAAGCAACACGAACAATTTCTGATGATAAAAATCGATCATAAGCATCAGACAACTGATACACGCGCTGTGACTGTGGTCATTGTGGTGTTCTGTCTCAGCTCTCTACCTCAATGCGTTCATATGTACATGCACATATTTGGCGATCCATTATTACACAGCTGCCATCACAGACTTACACATATCGCTATGAAATTGGTACATGGAAATTCTGCATTAAATCCCTTCATTTATACATTTTGTGCCAGTTCTATTAGACGTGATATTTTGCACATGCTACAGTACAAATTTGTGAACCTTTTAATGTAACACCATACCGTGCAATATGGTCCATCCAAACAGGTTTTCATAGATCTGCTTTATTCGAAAACTTGTTAATATATCAGTTTATATGATGAATCTGAAACTCGATCCCATTTCATAATCACAATTATCAACCTCGTCAAAAATTATACAAAAGCGTGTTCAATGAGATAATTTTCCACGATGCTGATCAGAGTGATACGAAATGGGACGTCGTTTGAGCTCCTCTATATATTTCTACGTATGGTTACTTCATATGTAAGGATAGCGAGCCACTCACAGCCCAAATACTAGTATTTTATGAAAAAAATTCAAGATGTGGCATAAATGATGAATCCAATCTGTTACACAAGTATATGATGTCTGAAAAAATTACGTTACTTTTATGCTGACATCGCAATCAAAATATATAATGAGTGACGTATATAAGTCCGTAATGAACTCGTAATTGTTTGTCATGTGTACGAATTGCGTGTCTTAACTATTTAATAACCGTTCTGTTGAAAGTTTTGAATCGAATTCGACTGGACGATGTTGCAGCCGTAGAAAAGCAGCACCAGCCAGTCAAATTAGTTTCAAAATATTCAGCAGCTTACCTGTGTAGTTTTCTGGAAATTGAGATTCAAGTAGTTCAGGTTCGATCGATCCTAACACGGACATAACGCAGTCGGAGTTTAGTTAGAGAACAACAGTGCATATCTAAAAGTGGATTCATCCATTGAATGGCATATGGCCACCGTTATTAAATAGTCAACTGGATATGTTCGTGGCCATGCATTCCAAGTGATTGGACTTGTTCGATTATTGCTTGGAGCGAGTATAATACAAGCTTTCCAGTCCGAACGCATGTTTCATACCGGTTGAATGATTACCACTGGTAAACCGAGATCGCTAATCTAGCTTTCAGATAAACAAAGTAACACTTCAGTACTGAACTTAAGCATATTTTATTGGCCGGCGCTGTAAGAACGTGCTTGGCCCTGGGGTTTGGGATGAAGATTGGCTGAAGCATGGGTGGAGCCAAAACATAGAGGAGCTATGGGGATACAACGTAGGAGTAGGAACATTTGAGGGCCTATCACTAAATCCTAACCAGTACCTAGCTGAGTAACCGATCAACCGACGGTTGAACCACGAACGACCGTCCTCCATTCATTCGGTGTCACATAAATATATTACAGTAACGTCATCGCGTCTGTCCATTCATGTAGGAACATGCGTGACTTGGTTTAGGAATACCCAAATTCATACAAGGCATAATAAGCCAATTAGTTTTTTAAATGAGCAGATTCCTAACAACTAACAGAAAATAATGTAGATTCAAAGTACTGTACATTTTGCTAATAAAGTTATATAAATAATACATTTACAAGTCAGCCATTAATGTTTGAGTTCATTCACGAAGTCCAGTTGATTAGTTGGCATGTAAGTAATCTTCGTTGTACACGCAGTCTGCGTTCGGTTTTGGCCAAACTGTATGTAGATACAAGTGTTGATTGGTATTCGATGGGCGTGTTTTCTTTCCAAACTCGAAGTATATTCAAGTTATTAATTGCTATTCTATGGCGCAGGTGGGGTTGTAGTTCTTGTCCAAACTCCATGTAGATTCAAGTGTGTAATGCTATTCGATGGGGCGTCTGCCCGTACATATGTAGTCATATCCTGTCTGTTCGTGTGCATTATGTCTATTGCCCTCGGCATGGGCGTAGTCCTCGTCCTGCCACAAACCGCACGTGTGCATGTGTGCTCGGGATTGACGCGTTGTACCATATGATCACGATCGATTATTTAAGAATAATCGTGATTGCTTTATTAATCAGCCTGGTTACAAATTACCAAGACATAACAAGAAAGGCATATTATTGTCGAAAGATTCAATGGTGTTTAGAAATATCAATTTGCAGGCAAATTGAAAACTTATTTGGAAAATGTGTCACTGTAATGCCTGGCTCGATGCTTGAGCTAATCACTTCAGTGATACATTTTCACAATTTCATCTCTTGAGCTGTCATTGCACATATATTCGCCTAGGAAAATGTCAATTTTCGTAACTGGTCGTATTAAAGAGAAATTAAACCACACGTACGTTTTGAAGTGTTATGCAGGAAAAATAATTCACCATTATTCGATTATTTAATTTTTAATCATTTACAATCACGATTTAAAAATTAATTGCGAATTTGGATTTAATCACATGATCGCGCAAGTCTAGACATGATGGATCGACCCGGCCGGGATATCCGTCCAATTGTCTGTCACAGTGCCAGTCGTCATTGTTGTAAAATTTAATGTGTATTGAGTCGCAAATGAGCCTTTGATCTAAACTGATTTTCCCCTTGATAATAATCAAACATCGTGCGAACTAATACATGTATATGATGCACAGACAGCAATTTCTATATACACTTATAATGCATACATATTTAACGAAAATATTATGATTCACATACAAGCGCTTAGATCGATACCCAAGTGAACATTTGCGAATTCTTTGTATTTGTCCAACGCTTGCTTCTGATTTGTAGCTCTGGAATCATTGAGTGCCTCCCCACCACACCCACGACACCACACCCAACCACAGCCCACCCCACCGACCAAAACCATCACCACCCCACCACACAACCCCTCCCCCTCCCAACCCGCTCACCAAACCTCCGCACCCCTACCGCCACACACCCCGACTCCCACCCAACCGATGCGCCATTCGACCCAATAAACCTTGCGCTATGATGATTCCCACACCATGTATTAATTAATCCATGTTTCGATGTCATAATAAAAGTTGCTATTGAAAGAAATTCACAAAGCATAATTACGATTCTGGATAGAAGAGAATTTGTGAAAATTTATAATTTTATAATTTAAAAAATCTGTGTATTTATAAATAAATGAATTTTCTTTTGTATAACATGACAATTGTAAATGCAGCAAATCGGCATTGCTATATCTACACCGTCTATGAGTATCCAAGTATTTAAAGTATATCAAATTAATCAAATCATTCTGTGATATTAAACAATTGTATGCAAACATTTGCTATGGAAAAGACGAGCGAATTCTAAACAGCCCAAAATCATAAACAATTTCTGCGTTCTGGTGGGCTTTATGTATATATTTAATTTTTTCCAAAAATGTACACTAAACTACTGCTGTTAAATCTATATATCTTTGACTTTTATAAAATCATTTCTTTCTTTTTGCCTTTTTCTGTTTCTATACTAATACTACTTTCAATAATCTGAGAGAGACACAGCAAGCTACGCACAACAGATGAAAAAAACCCGCTATTATTATTCGATGGATGTGAAACTATGGCGACACTGTACAATGATTATTTAGCCATGGCCCCATATTAAATTGTACTTATATACACCTGCACAGCGTACCAGTTTTATTTCGCATAAAATATTATCCCTACTATATGGTCAAATGTCATTAGCCTGTTCCCTTTAAAGGTATTCAGTCATAACTACCAGTCATACCCATAATTATCTTGCTAGTTACTCACACCACCGAGGGCCTTGTGAGTATTGCGGTTGATGCCTTCTAATTTAAAGCATACATTCATATTAGAAGTGGCTAGAGAAATATTTTGTTTGGGGTCAACACCTCAAGAATCAAGGTCACTGTGTAACCAAAATACACATTTTCGTCAATATCTCTGCAAAGCTAGAAGTTAGAATCGCCAAATCTGTAGCATACATTAATGTTGAAGGATGCTGGAAGGAAACTTGAGTTGCAGGTCAAAACTCCAAATATCTAGGGCATGGGGTCATGAAGTGCATCCGGAAAAAAATCTGGAATGCAAGTAGATAAAATAACCACATTTTTTTCATTCCGTCTATAGATATGGCTCGAAGGCCTATGAGTTTCAGGACAAAAAAATAGTTTGCAGGCACACGAAGTGCGTAGCTGAATACAAAATTTGGCCATAACTTTGAAATGCAAGAAGCTAGAATCACCGGATTTATCACACAGCTTAATATTGCAAAACTTCATGACTGATTTTAGTTTATGGTTAACTGATCAGCTATCTAGGTCACGAGGTCACACAGTGCGGTGTAATTATAGAACACAGAGGCATCTCCCCGAGTACATTCTTGTTATAATTGTTAACAGAGTCTGTTATTATGTGGCGACATTGAAGGTAATCTCGGTCCTAATATTGAAGCAGAACAGTTTTGTAATATGGAGCCGTGTGATAAATCCGGTGATTCTAAAATAGAATTGGATTTGAATAAAGACAGATTGAATCACAAATCAGGAAAATATAAGGATTTGTTTGTGACTATGATATATTTGTTTTATGATTGGGGCAGTCTTTGAGAAGACATTACTTTAGATAACTATTATGGGCCAATTGAAAAGGGAAGTTCACCTAGGAGTGGGGATTGTCAATATATGTCTCAAAAATGTTGTTATAAAAGATACATTGATCTTGAAAAGGAAGATATAGAGCATCGAAATTCTACATTGAACCATTGTATTCATGCATTTTTTGCCAGTTCAAAATAATCTTTTTCTGAATTGTTGTATTTAAAATAGAATTATTTTTTTAAATAAACCAAGTTTGTTTTAAATAGGATGGCTATTGTAAATACAGCAAATCAGCATTGCTATATCTACACAGTATATGAATATCTAACTATCTAACATATGCAAAATTATACAAATCATTCTGTGATATTAGGTATTTGTATGCAAACATTTGAAAATAACAAAGCCTTACTAGGGGTATTAACGAAATTTTCGACTACAGAAAATAGTTCGTGGAAAAATACAGATGTACAGTTAACTGTTCCTTGACAATAGTAGAAACATATGACATACGTGCCACATATGGTAGAAGGCATGCATTCTAGTATAATTCACACACATAGTGTAGGACTAGTATGTTGGATGTGCTATTTAAGCCCATGAGTTCATTGGTTCGATCCACATATTATTGTACCCAACTACAAATCTAAGCTGATGATGTAATAAATGTTAATTTGTACAACTAATATCTCTATGGCCCTCTCTATCTCTCTCACTTACTCTCAGTCTCTCACTCTTAATCTCACTCTCTTCATCCTTCCCTCACACAGATACATATCATGATATTTAGAATAGCTCAAATGGCCAAGAAGTGAATCCGTTCCCACATCAATCAGCGGCAGCCTTTACGGTGATGATTAATGATAATTAGATATCTACTCCAATTAACAATAATAATTTCAGAAAGGACTGAATGAAATGGATTTGCAAATCCTTTCTCACAGTTGTCTTTCATATATAGCATGCACTGACAATATCATAACAATAACATTTTAAAAATACCATGTGAGCTAAGAATCATGTAGCAAGCCATATTGTGAATCCTTCTGGGTTTTTTTGTCATGTGTTTTTATATTCTGGACCTGGATGCATCTGAACCGTCACTTATACTGACGTCATAATCAAATACATCACATATTGCATGGCATTACACTCAGAATGATGTAGATCCGTCATGAAAATCGAAATGTTTCATATGAAAGTGAATGATTATGTCGTTGAGAAATGTACGATTTAATAAACATTCTGTTTAATATTTTGAAACTAATTTGACTGGCAAACAATCAAGTCATTTTCACAAGATTGAACAGTTTATTTGTATAGTTAATTTTAAATTTGGATTCTGGGAAGTCAGTGTTCAATGTGTTAAAATGTATTTCAATGTGCATAAAAAGTAGACGGGGTTTGCGAGAAATGGCTGAGGCAAAGCCAAAAATGAATCTCTCTGATGCTGAGAAAAGGTACAACAACTCATATAGGATTGCGCGATATAGTGGCACATCAACGCACATGGACACGTGTATGCTTATTTTAACAGTAAATGCAGGAATCCAGTTTTAGCCATGCCCCACCCAGCGCTAGTTAAGCTACAACCACGCGTTGCTCTTTTTGGGATCGGTCGCTCACTGCTCTCCATGATTCTCTATTTCCGGAAAGATATGCAGGTCATCTACTGAACATGTTGAAACTAATTTGAGTGGGCACCTTTGCCAGCATTATTAGATTCCTTCTATGCAGAACTGAGCTCAGCCATTACAATCCCAGGTAGATGGCAACTGTTCATGTGTGGTGATTTCAATTCGAAGCTGGGTGAACTCGGAATTGTGGACAAAAGTTCAGGGCACTGGTAGCCTTCCTTATTTCCAATGTCCCATTTGCCACAAATACGTCTTTTAAACACCCATACCGTCACCGGACAATATGGAGATGTCACATTGCTGATCGCAAAACCCCAAAACGTTCTAAGGCTGCAACAGCTGTCTTCAATCAGACTTTATTCTAAGCCAGAGAGTAGGAACAACCCTACTTTGGAATGCTCGTTCATATGGAGGCACAAACCTCAATTCTGACTATAAGCCAGTCATTACACGCCTTCAGATACACGATCACTACCTGATGTATAAACGCCATACCACGCGAGAGGGTAGAGTGACCTTCCACCTATCCAAGCTCATCATCGACACTGACACTCAAATATCATACAAACAGGCCCTTGGAGAGCAGATTACTGACATCGACGACCTAACCAAAATACTGAAATCCATAGAATCATCAGCCACCAGCACCATAGGCTGCGCATCTATCAAAGTGGCCAAAGTGAACACCGCATTAAACCACGCCAGGAGTGCAATGCCATTCTGCTCCACATTACGAATGCTTAAAAGATCTTGCTATTCAGCAAGCACACTTGCTAGCAGATGAAATCACTGCCACGGATGACTGTCACAAAATGTTTCGGGCAGCCCGGACCCTGAAAGTTACTGACTACACACCATCACTCACTACACAACTCTGAAGAACACTTATCGCGACTCACCAGGGCAAAGCCGAGGCGATTCGAGAATGGTTCAAGTAACAGTTCACTAACCACGATGAGGGCCATTGCAACCGTTCTCAAGAGACCCCAGGTCATTACTAACACCAATTAAAACAGCAGAAGCTGAGAAGGCACGTAAAGCCCTGAAAAATGGACATGGATCTGGACCTGATGGCATGAGCAATGAACTAGTCAAATATGCAAGTGACATTACCTCAAAACCGATCACGCGCCTCATTAATTCAGTTTTAATGCACCACCTTCCCATCGACGCCGTAGGCCAAGGCATCCGTATCACACTACCCAAGCCCAAAAAGCCACCTGGGCCCCAGCCAATCTGTGGCCCATGGTGATCCTCAACAGCATACGGAAAATCCTATCCAATGTTACTCTATGCCGCATCCGTGACAATATCGATGACTTCACTGGATCATGTCAAAGTGGCTTCAAACGTGGACACAGCTGCACAGACATTGTATGGGCTCAACACATGCTTCTCTCATGAGTCATGTCCAAACACTGGGATTTTCCACACAATGGGCATTAGCATGTCACTAGCCTTCGACACAAGTAAACGCTAAAAAATCATAGATGTACAACGCCAGGCCAGCTGCAATGAAGATGAGCTACGACTAGTGAGACTACATCAATCGGCTCCCCACAGGGAGATGGTCCATCTCCGGTGCTTTGCATTGTTACCTTGCTGCTGCATTGAAATCCGTAAGGGAAAGTTATGCAAGACCAACCCACCACCCACGCACACCCACACCCACCCCCACCCCCACCCACCACCCACAACCCCACCTAGTGTCAATACCGGGTATACCGCTAGAGATGGAATATGCCAATGATGTGGACTTCATAGATGAGGGAAAAAACGCTTGACGAACTTCTCCCAATAGCTGCAAGCAAACTAAAAATTGAGAATCTCTTTATGAATGCATCCAAAACAGGGTTCACCCACATATACCTACCTACAAAGCATGAAACTGAAGAAAATGACGATCCGCATCGTGGCAGCGAACCATGGAGGAAACGTAGAATCCTGGGCTCCCTGCTTTGCAATACTGCTGACATTTGTGCACGCTGCGTCATGGGGAACATAGCTTTCCAGTCCTTCGGGAAGATATGGATTCGTAGATCAAACATTCCCTTGATTAAAAGGCGACGTTTATACACTGCAACCTGTGTGTCATTGATGCTGTATATCTGTAACAGCTAGGCAACTTCAAAGGCAGCTCTAGCAAAACCTGATGCCTGTCATCGCAGACACCTACGCACCATCACTGGACACCGATTGCCAGAAAGAATAATTTCCAACGATGCACTATACAAGACGTGTAATACGTCCCCGCTGTCTGTAAAATCGCCCAGCTAAGACAGTCTATGTTTAGCCAGGTACTAAGGATGCCAGAAGAGACACCAGCACAGAGAGCCTTAGAATTTGCCCCACTCCGAGCCAGCAAATACAAAGCAATAAGAGGACGGCATTGCATAAATCTACTAAGCGTGCCACGAGGCAACCTTAAAAAAGTAGGACTCGGTACATACAAGCCAAGAATGGACCTGAGGAAGCTAAGAATTACGGCTGAGGACAAGACACATTGGGCTGCAATAAAGAAGAACGGATTGCAGCTGTAGGATGTGTCTAGTACTACATCCGCAGAATACAGTAACCATACTGTGGCTGCCTCCAGCTTTTGTCATGCCATGACTAGCTGAACTCCACACATGTGTTGGGATTGATCGATCACTGCCCTTCCAGAATTTCTGCTATACAGGTAAGCTTTGATTATCTTGCAACTAATTTGACTGGGTGCTGTTTAATTTCAAAATATTCAACTTACTGTTTATTAAATGCTAAAGACATCTATTTTGAACAACCTGACGGACTATTAAACGTGTATGATGGACTAAAGCCTAACATCACGACGTAATGGATGATTATTTGAAGTTTATGACAAGCTAAATCACGTCATTGTTGATTATGATGTCAGCCTACATGACTGTGACGTAGTTGATTATGACGTTATTATGATATATCGATCAACTTGATTCCTAAATTGTTCCTTATGTTAGACAATAAATTGTGTGGAGTGCAATACTTACACATTATTTTCATTGTATTTAAGGTGCCTCTTGTGTTACAAAGGAGGTTCTTCAGACAATTTTATGAATAGACATACACTTAAAAAATATATGATTACAGTCGTATATACATGTTAATAGTGGCGCCAAATGTATCAACATGAATGGTTATAAGTGGTCATTCTGCTGGAAGCAATCGCAACGAATCTCTTTTATGGTGATTATGATGTTTAACCTGTCGCTACAAGATTTAATATATTATTCTATATCCATAAATCCCACACCAACACCAAAGATGTTTCTGCCTAATATGTTCAGTAAAGCATGAGACATCTTAATTATTTCATTCTGTATAAGCATAGATACTACTAATTTATAAGACTGCTTACAAAATAATACAATTTATACCAAACTCCATTCAGTGATGCGACTCACATTCCTGCCTCAACTTTCTTTGTTATCTCCGGATTCCGCAACTGCGCATCAAAAGGTGCTCAGGATGGTACTCAGTTCAGCTAACCAGTTACTTGTCAAGATTTTTACAAGAAAATTGTAATTTTCGTTCAGTGAATGTTCATGTAAGGTCAGGAGAGTGTTTATGTTAATTTCCCATTGGAATTTACAAAAATACCATGCTGTTGACATCCAAATGAATATTTCTCAAGACCAATACGCATGCTCTACTGGCGTGTTTGACGAGTAACTTTAAAATAAACATCACTTGACCAGCATGTGCCCATTCATCTAAACCATCGCGGAGGTATGTTTAGCGTGCTGCAGCATAACAGGTTTAAGTTCACACTAGAGCATCTACACTTAATAATATTCTCATGATGATGATTTTAAACTTATTCTTGCAACAAAAATAATAATAATAATAATAATAATAATAAAGGCCAGGATAATAATGATGATGATGATGCTGTTCAAAAATGTCAGCATGCACTTCCTACATTCTTTTCAGAATTGTACTAACAAACATATTTTTGCTTTTTGTAAACATATTGACCTATATAGTAAGTGCAATGTGTCTGATACTATTTGATTGCAATGCTTAACTTTCATCTTCTGCAATTGCCCATCTCTTTTCTGTAGCCTTAAATGAGATGTCAGAATTTGACCCCGGGTTATTAAATGTCGTCTCACATTCTTGTGTAATATAATGTTTGACACTTTTTATGAAGGTCATCAGTGGAGATGCTGTATGTAAAACATGTAATATACCTTTCTATAATATCTGCATGATCTGAAATCTGTAACATCCTTTGGAAATATTTGCTGCGATTTCATTTCTCAATATATCTACCGTGATTTCCCTTTGATTCCATCGTTTGACAAGATGTGGTCTAGCAATGCAACTTTCTTGCATGGAACATTACACATCGAGATGATTGAGTGTTTGAATTTGAATCCTGTTCATGTAGAAACATAATAAAATGTAAAATGTAGAAAACGTACTCTAAATCACGAAGTATGCTTCAAAATCATTAGAAACACAGGATTGTACGAAACTCCAGAAGGCTCATTCGTAATTCAAAATTCAATATTCAAAATTCAAAATCGAAATTCAAGATTCAGACTTCGAAATTTAAATCTCGACTTCGAAATTCTAAACTCGACGTTAAAATTCAAAACTCGACTTTGAAATTCAAAACTCGACTGCGAAATTCAGAACTCGACTTCGAAATTCAAAACGTTGCTTCTTAATTCAGAACTCGATTTCGAAATTTAAATCTTAAATCTGCCAATTACGAGCCGTCTTACAATTATGTAAATTTATGCTAGTCAAACAGATTTCTAGTTCATGCAGAGGCGATACACCGCCATTCTTGTGGAAATGTGTATGTAGATTATATTCTTACTCATTTTTATCGAGAGGAGTGACGACTACAATGGCTGATGCTGCTTGTGGCGGTGGTGGTTGTGGTGGTCGTGGTGGAGAAGGTCGTGCTGCTGCTGCTGCTGCTGCTGCTGCTGCCGCCACTGGTTCTGGTAGCGAGGATGATGATGATGTACAGGCCGGTGGGTTGGGTGGGCGTTCGTGTGATCGCCTTGTGCTGGTTTGTCTGACGGACTATTGGACTGTCGGTCTAGTGGTTAAAATTCTTTGAATATTGGGTTGTCAGAGTAATGGAGTCCCCGCGAATATTAGAGCAATGGGCGAAGTATTAGTTAGTGTTATTATGTCTAGATTCGATTCACGGACGTATACATTTGTAGGCATTAAGATTCTTCTTAACAAACAGGCCAGGATGGTATTTTTAGACGCAATGCCTCAACAATAGAGGAAGCCTTGCTCATGTGTGACATATATCTGGCATTAACCTAAGAAGTAGGTATATAGACATATAGGTATATAGGCCAAGATATAGCAGCAACAGAAATAGCCGATTACCGAGTTGTTCAAGCAATAATGTTACATCCACGAGGAACGCATATGTCTCTCCATCTCTCCCAATTAAACCAAAGTCATATACAATTAATTTGTAGTAACTTACGTGTCATTGAAACAGCTTACAGTCCTGTACAAACTCTGTGTTCAACAGCAGCACATACTGTAATAAGTAATGTGTATTAGATATTAAGTCTGATTGCCAATAACAATTAGTGCAGAAAGCAACGAAGGACATGGATTTGTAACTCATTTCTCACAGTTGTCTTTCTTATATACAATGTACATACATAACAATAATCGTAATAAAACATTGCAAAGAACACGTGAGCTATGATTCATATAGCAAGCTGATTGTGGATACGTATGTTCTAGTTCCCATTTGTTGCTATTTCGTGGATATGGGTCTGTTGATAATTCACTCAAGTAGATGACCTCATAGAAAATGGAGGATTCCAGTTTGGCAGCCAATCACGCGGCGTCATAAGCAGCTTGCATCATAAATGACGTAACTAAGTTGGTCAGCGAATTGACGGATAAATCGATCCCGACCCAGGTGAAGTGTTGGTGAAGTGTTGGTGAAGTGTTGGTGGAGATTAGCTACAGAGGGGCGGGGCATAGCTATAACCTAGATTCCTACATTACGACACATATCAAAAAGACATAGCTACGTCATGAAAATCGAAACGTTTGCCACAAATTTGTACCAATGGACCATTCCGGTTTTAGCTATGCCCCGCCCATTAATAATATTAATAATAATAATAATAATAAAATAATATTAATAATACAAATAATAATAATGATAATAATTTTTTTAATCTTGACTCTTTAGAAGTAGCAAATACGTAGTGAGGGATGGAGGGAGTGAGTGTAGGGGGGGGGGGGGGGGGGAGACAGATACAGTATAGCTTTCTTAAAATTAATAATAATAATAATAATAATAATAATAATAATAATAATAATAATAATAATAATAATAATTATAATAATAATAATAATAATAATAATAATAATAATAATTATAATAATAGTAATAATAATGATAATAAATTGAATAAATAAATAAATACATAAATAACTAAATAACTAAATAACTAAATAACTAAATAACTAAATAAATAAATGAATAAATAAATAAATAAATAAATAAATAAATAAATAAAATGCCTGACTTTCTATTTTAAAAAATAACAGAATACGCAATTTAGTACATTGGTTCCTAGTTAGGTTTAGATTACTTCAACTAAGTAGGCCTATGAAAAGACCGCAAGACGCTCAATAGGGCAGGCTGTATCAATCAGTCCTCTGGTTGGCTGAACACGAGGAACAACCCCAATTTCCAATCCACACACACATATCTGCTGCCGTAGGAATAAATGTGTGTGATGTGGATTCGGCAGCCTAGAAAGCAGCATTGTCAGGGATGTGGCCATTACTAGTGGGATTAACGAAACTTCATACGTTAAAGGATAGTTCGTAGACTAATACAGATATATGGTTAAATGTTCCTTGACAATAATATAAACATGTGCTATACCTGCTAC
>JAVVLW010002274.1:0-25000 GCA_034401795.1 Chaetoderma sp. LZ-2023a | reverse complement strand
GAGGCACACACAGCAATTTCTATATACACTTATAATGCATACGTATTTAACGAAACTATTATGATTCACCTACTTGCGCTTGGATCGATACCCAAGTGAAGAGTTACGAATTCCTCATATTTGTCCAACGCTTGCTTCTAATTTGTAGCTCTGAAATGATTGTGTACCTCCACGACCACACTCACCACACCACACCCAACCACAGCCCACCCCACCCCACCCAACCCAACCTCGATGCCCCATTGGACATACTGCACCTCATGCTATGATGATTCACATAAAAAGTATTAATTAATCAATGTTTCGAAGTCCTAATAAAGTTTGCACCTGATGGAACTTCATGAAGCATATTTATGATTTTGGATAGAGGAGAATTTTTGATAATTTAAAATGATTTAAAAATTTCTGTGTATTTTTAAATAAATGAATTTTGTTTTATATAGCATGACTATTGTAAATACAGCAAATCGGCATTTCTATATCTACACCGTCTATGAATATATTAGTATCTAAAATGTATAGAATTGTTCAAATCAGTCTGTGATATTAAGCAAGCGTGTCTAAACATTTGCTATGGAAAAGACTAGCGAATTCTGAAGAGCCAAAAATCGTAAACAAATTCCGGATTCTGGTGTGCCTTATGTATATGTTCAATTTTTTTCAAAAATGTACACCAAAATACTGCTGTTAATTCTATATATCTTTGACATTTAAAAAACTATTTCTTTCTTTTAGCCTGTCCCTGTTACTATAGTACTACTACTCTCAATATTCTGAGAGCGATACAGCAACTTACGCACAACATCCGCAAAGAAATGTAAATACTGTTCTATGGAGGTGAAACCATGGCAATTCTGCGCAATAATTATGTAGCCATGGCCGCATATTAAAGGGTACTTATATACAACAACACAGCGCTGCCATAGTTTTATTTCACATAAAATATTATTCCTACTATGGTCAAATGTTATAAACCGGTTCCCTTTAAAATTATTCAGTCACCAGTCACCAGTATCGACCAGTTATAGGCATAATTATCTTGCTAATTACCAATGCCACACAGGGCCTGAGTGAGTATTACGGTGGGTGCCTTCTAAGTTGGCACATACAATCATATTAGAAGTTGCTAGAGAATTGTTTTGTTTGGGGTCAACACCTTAAAAGTCAGGGTCACTGTGTCAATTGTGTCAATATCTCTGCAGAGCTATAAGGTAGAATCGCCAAATCTGTCGAACCCATTAATGTTGAAGGGTGCTAGAAGAAAACTTTAGTTGCAGATCAAAATGTCAAATATCTAGGTCATCGGGTTATAAAGAGCATATCAAAATACTGGAATTGCAATCCGGAATGCAATAGATAGATTAACCACATTCGGCTCATTCTGGTAATAGATCCGGCTAGACGGTTTACGAGTTTCAGGACAAAGAATTACATATCTAGGTTGGAGGCTCCCGCAGTGTATAATCTGAATACAAAATTTGGCCATACCTCAGAAATGCAAGATAAAAGCATCACTAGAGTTATCACATGCCTTCATATTACATAACTTTACGACTGATTTGAGATGGTGGTTAGCTGATCGATTATCTAGGTCACGACGTCACTAAGTGCAGTCTCATGACATAATACAAAGGCATCTCACAGAGTATATTCTAGTTATACGTGTTAACAGAGTCCTAATATTGAAGCAAAAAAGGTGTCTTGCTTATGCTTACTTCATTTGAATAAAGACAGATTGAATCACAAACTGGAGGGAAATTGAAGGGTTTGGCTGTTACTATTCTATATTTGTTTTACAGAATCTAAGCTGGAAGGTGCAGTCTTTGATGAGGACATTGCTTTAGATGTTAACTACTCTGGGCCACTTGAAAAGGGCAGGTCACCTATGAATGGGGATTGCTAATATATGTCTTTAAAATGCTATGTTATAAAAGATACCTCGATCTCGAAAAAGAAGATTTAGGGCAAGAAATTTCAGCGTTGAGCCCTTTTATTTGAACATGTTGTTACAGTTCTATGCAAAATATTCTTTTGCTAAAGTTGTGTAGTTAAAATAGAATTATATTTTTTAATAAACCAACTTTGTTTTAAATAACATGGCTACTGCTAGACCAACGGATAGGTGGGTGCGGGATGGAAACCATGGTCTACGTGTGTCAACAAGCAGGTGATTGTTTAGTAACTACTATGGACCAATTCAAAAGGGCAGTTCACCTATTGTGTGTTGAGTTGGTGTATATAAGTACCCAAATACAGCAAATCGGCATTGCTATATCTATACAGTCTATGAATAGCTAACTATCTAACATATGTAAAACTATTCAAATCATTCTGTGATATTAAGCAATTGTATGCAAACATTTGAAATTACAAACACGATATACATAGCATAATCTTTGTAATGACTTGTAAATACCATAATGCAATGGATTGGTATATGTACTACTATCATGGATGGCTCTTAGACAATCACCTGCTTGTGACACACAGAGACTATCGTTTCCAACAAGCACACAGTTAACTGTTGGCATAGAATTAAAAGTCCTTGATGTGGATTCAGAAGCCCACAATGATGCACTGTCAGGACCCTAGCCCTTAATAGGGGTATTAACGAAATTTCCGACTGCAGAAGAGAGGTCGTGGAAAAATACAGATGTGCAGTTAACTGTTCCTCGCCAATAGTAGAACCATATGACATACGTGCCACATATGGTGTAAGGTATGCATTCTAGTATAATTGACACACATAGTGTAGGACTAGTACATTGGATGTGCTGTTTAAGCCCTGAGGTCATTGGTTCGATCCACATGTCATTGTATCCAACTCCAAATCTAATCTGATGATGTATTAATAAATGCTAATATGTGCAAATAAGATCTCTATGTCTCTCTCCTACTCCCTCCCCACGCCACCCCTCTCTCTCTCTCTCTCTCTCTCTCTCTCTCTCTCTCTCTCTCTCTCTCTCTCTCTCTCTCTCTCTCTCTCTCTCTCTCTCTCTCTCTCTCTCTCTCTCTCTCTCTCTCTCTCTCTCTCTCTCTCTCTCTCTCTCTCTCTCCCTCTCCATCTCCCTCTCACGCCCTCACTCCCTCCTTCCCTCACACAGTTGCATAACGATATATTTAGAATAACTCAACTGACCAAGAATTGATTATGTGCACACAGCAATCAGCGGCAGCATATACTGAGATGATTAAGGATTATTGGATGTATAGACCAATTAGCAATAGTAATTTCAGAAATGAGTGGATGAGATGGATTTGTAAATCCTTCCTCACAGTTGTCTTTCATATATGCCATGTACTGTCAACATCATAACCATAATTTTAATAAACAGTAAAAATAAAATAACATGTAAGCTAAGAATCATGTAGTAAGCGATATTGTGAATCCTTCTGTTCTTGTTGCAATGTGTTTTTATATTTTGGATCTGGATGGATCTGAACTGTCACTCATAATGACGTCATAATCAAATACATCACATGTTACCTGACATTACACTCAAAATGAATTAACTCCATCATGAAAATCGAAAGGTTTCTTTTGATAGTGGGGGATCTAATATGTTGTTAAGAAATTTACAATTTAATAAACATTCTGCTTACTATTTTGAAACTAATTTGACTGTCAAGCAATCAAATTATGTTCAAAATATTCAACAGCTTATGTGTATAGCTAACTTTAAATTTGGATTCTGGGAAGTCAATGTTCAATGTGCTATATCTTATTCCAATACGCATAAAAAGTAGACGGACTTTACGAGAGATGTCCGAGGAATGAATGAATCCCTCGGATGTTGTGAACGGTGCACCAACTCATATAACATTACACGGTAGAATGCCACATCAGTGCACATGGAGACGCCCATGCACATGTACAGATATGGGGTGACAAACAAAATAATTTAACAAGAAATGAAGGAATCCAGTTTTAGCCATGCCACGCCCATCTCTAGCTAAGCTACACCTTCGCTTTGCCCATGTTGGGATCGATCGATCACTGTCCTCCATGATTCTCAATTTCCAGAAAGCTATAAGGTTGTCTATTGAACATTTTGAAACCAATTCGAGTGGGTGCTATTGCAGCCTCCAGTTTTAGTCAAGCCCGACACACGCTTTGCCCATGTTGGGATAGATAGATCACTGCCTTCCCTGAATTTCGATTTCCAGAAAGCTATACAGGTAAGATTTTTATTATTTTGCAACTAATCTGACTGGGTTGTGTTTCTGCATATTTTTTGAATGGACATACGCTTAAAAATATAAGCTTACTGTCGTTTATGCATGTTAGTAGAGAAGCCAAATGTATCAATATGAATGTTAATAAGTGGTCATTCTGCTGGACGCGATCGCAATGAATCTCTTTTACAGTGATTACGATGTTTAACTTGTCACTACACGATTTAATATATTATTCTATATCCATAAATCCCACACCACCACCCACGAAATTGCACCTACTAGCCTACTATGATCATTGAAGCATGCGGCATCTTAATAATGTCATTCTGTATAAGTATCGATAATACTAATGTATCAGCTTGTTTACAAAATGATACAGTTTATACCAAAATCCATTCAGTGAAGTGCCTCACATTCCTGCCTCGAATTTCTTTATCGTCCTGACAGCTACATGTTACATGATACTCAATTCAGCTAACCCGTTAATTGTTAAGATTTTTACAAGAACATTTTAGGTCAGTGAATGTCGATGTCGATGTCCTTTGTTAATCAACCCATTGGAATTTACAAAGATACTATGCTGTTGACATCCAAATGAATATTTCTCACGACATTGTCGGGTTTGACAAGTAAAGGATTAGTAGCCAGGATAACCAAATATCTTCTCCATTTGCTGACCAAGAGAAGACTATTTTTGAAAATGATTCACTGGAATGACTGACTCATTCCATTGGTAAACTTTAAAAATAAACATCACTTGGCCAGTAAGTGTCCATTCATCTAGACCACTGCGGATGTCGGTTTAGCCTGCTGCAGCATGAAATGTTTATGTCCACATTAGAGCATCTAAATGTAATACCATTCTCTTGATGTTCTTTTAAAGTTATAATTGCAATAATGATAATAATAATAATAATAATAATAATAATAATAATAATAATAATAATAATAATAATAATAATAATAATAATAATAATAATAATGATCATCATCATTGATGATGATGATGTTCACAATTCTCAGCATACATTTCCTACATTGTTTTCAGAATTGTACTAACAAACAGATTTTTGCTTTTTCTAAACATATTAACCTATATATTACTGTGTCTGATACTGTTTGATTGTAATGCTTAACATTCATCTTCTGCCTTTGCCCATCTCTTTTCTTTTCTGTAGCCTTAAATGAGATGACAGAATTTAATAGACCTTCTATAATAATTGCATGATTTGAAATCTGTAACATCTTTGGGAATATGCGCTACGATTTCATTTGCCAATATATCTACTTTGATTTCCCTTTGATTCCATCGTTTGACAAGATATGGTCTAGCAATGCAACTTTCTTGCATGGATCATTACACATTGAGATGATTGCGTGTTTGAATTTTAATCCTGGTACTCTCAGTCTTTTTCCAAAATGGCTGCCAAAATTATTCTTGCTCCGATCGGCTTGGAATATGGTGAACTTCTAGCTCTCATATTGACTTGATTTGGTATCCAATTCAAGGTTAATCCAACCAACAGTTTTCGAGAAAATCAGCTTTTGGTTGGCACATATCGCCATAGTAAACCTATGGGAGAAATATTGGAAAAGTGTTATCTCCTCTAGTTTTGTTCCGATTCTCTTCAAACCAGGCCAGATTCTAGAACATTGACAGATCTAAACAATTTCCAATGTAAATCATAATATCTCCATTGGGGTCAAGGTCATTCACTGATAAATCTTTCCAGTTTTCATGGTTGGCAAGTTACCGGCCTTCATCATTTTCACCAGGTAAAGGGGGGTAATTCATGCCAAAACAGAAATTAGTGAGTTATTTTGGATGAATTGCCTCCCTTTACCTTTAATTTATTAAACTCACCTTTATTTGATATTGAATGGCATTTTCCTTGATTTTGGTAACAATTTTACTACAGCAAATCAGGACACATTATTTTATACTTTAGGGTCAATGCTATCGGTTTTCAAGAAATAAGCTTTTCCATACCCTGTGTAAAACTATGGGAATTTCAACTATGGATCTTTGCATAAGCAAAAACGTCATATATGACGTAGCTAAATTCGGCACGAAGGCTTAATTGAGGACGGACTAAGCGGTGTTGTAGGAATTGTATGTCTTCACCATTTAATAAACATGCTGTTGAATATTGCGTAAGTAAGTTTACCCGGTGCTGCCATAGGTAGCATAAGCATCCAGTCACATTAGTATCAAAATAGTCAAGTGCTTACCTGCACAGTTCTCTGGAAATTGATAGTCATGGCGGTCATGGATCGATTAATCCCAAATAGGGCAAAATGTAGGCGGGGGTTGGATAAAATGTGGGCAGCGCATAGCTAAGTCTGTATTCCTCCATTACAGTATATGTCAGCTGATATCACTATAAAATGGCATTGCTCTGTCATGAACATCGAAAAGATTGTTCAAACTCTGAAGAAATTGTATGACTTTAATTAGTTTAGAATATAATACAGATTATGTTGAATATTTCGAAAATAAATTGACTGGTAGCTGTTCCTGCCATAGGCAGGAACAGCCCCCAGTCAAATTACTTTCAAAATATTCAACATATATAGATATAACTACTTTCAAATTTCGGATCTTGTGAATTTACGTTGTAAAGTATATAAATCGTTTCCAATACGTGTAAAAGTTGGCTGAGCTTAGCTGCAAATGTGCAGAGCATAGCTAAACTAGACGGAGCATAGCTAGATCTGGATCCTTTAATTGACTTTCCTCAGTACAGCAAAGACATATGTGCCGTTACCCACATATACCATGTAAGTTAGGAGAGTATTGATTGTGGCATGCTATATTAAACACTTTTGGTATTCAGTGCCCTTTTATATTATAATTTATACATTTACATTTATATGTGACAGCAACCATCAACATAAACAAACATAAAATGAACTATAGTGGACCCGGATTGAAAATTGAAGTAAATGCGTGTGACAACTAAGTTATCCATGTAACAAACACCTACAAATGCCCGGGGTATGATAATATTTATCATATAAACACTGCTTCTAGCCCGTTCCATATTTTTCGATATGAGCGCACGTGCCATATTCAATGGAGTATTTTCATTGGCTGTTGGGTGCGCAACCCATTTAAATCGACCAATTAAAACATCGATTGATGTGAGCATGGTGCGTAGGAATTAATACGCGGTACTATTTTACTACGATTTGCTTACTATGATTTGTCATTCCTGGAACGTCATCGTTAAATGTCATCATTTGACAGTTTGTCAGTCTGGAGCGAAGTAATGATTGATGGCCGTGGCTCCGCGATAGTCTTAAATGAAAAGTGTAGTTTACGGCTGACATCGCCAGATTTTGTGTTTGTCGCTATATTTTGCTGCGCATTCAGTATCTGTTATCAAGTAGTGGTGCGTCACAGGGGCCGTATCGATTTCACGAAAATCAGCAATGAGAAATCAGATAAAAGTCACATCAGCAACTACTGGCCAATATTTCAAAATTACAGTTTATGTGATAAATACAATCTCAAACTCAGTCACTTTTCATATCACTATTATGAACCTCATTGAAAATTTAAAATTTTGCACTCGCTAAAGCGCCTGCAAATTGATCATTTTCAACTCAGTCCATAATAGTGATATGAAAAGTGACCTCGTTCCGGATTCTCTATTTATCAAATAAATGCGGCCTTCAGTCCATTTAATATTTCTCGATATCACAGTACAGCGTTGACTGCACTGGATCCACGATAGAGTCGGATGATCTATGTACAGCTCATCACAGTAGATGCAATAAAAGTTAATGAAACAGTTTTGAGGACCATCATTGCAGCTATTTGGAGATGCAGATATTGGTTTAGAAGGCCCAGCCTGAATTGTATTTGCTACAGAGGGATCATTTGCATGTGCGGTATTTAGCTTTTTGCATGTTTTCTTAGAAGGTTTAGTATTATTGCTTTGTTTCTTGCTTTTCCTACTGTTGCGACTTGTGCATTTTTTAACCCTGGCTTTAGTTTTATCTTTAGCTTTCTCTGCCCTACGTTTGCGATTCAGCTCTTTCTTCTGCTCTGCCTGGTTTCGCTGTTCTTGTTCAGCAATCAGTCGCTTCTTATAAGGAGATGACATGATAATTTCAGCACATTCTGACATTCGCTTGCACTTCCTTTTAGCAGGTCGTGGTGAGAGACATGGTAGTATCGATTTAAACGAATGTGCAGTGCTGCTTCTAGATGTTGTTTTAGCAGCATCACTGCTGCTGGCATGTTATGGTCCAGTGGCAGTGCCGGTGGCAGGTGCTTGTCTGCTATAAATGTTGCTGTCAGGTACCAGTCCCCTGTTGGTGTTGCTGCTAAGAACTGGTTCGCTATCATTAATGCTGGCAGGAGGTGGTTCACTGGCAGGGTTGCTGGCAGGATCTGATTGGTTGTTAGCGTTACTGGTAATAACTGTTTAGCTATCATTAATGCTGCCAGGAAGTGATTCACTGTCAGCATTGCCGGCAGAAGTTGATTGGCTGTTAGCGTTGCTGGTAGGAGCTGGTTCGCTATCATTAATGCTGCCAGGAGGTGTTTCACTGTCAGCACTGTTGGCAGGAGTTGATTCACTGTTAGCGTTGCTGGTAGTAGCTGGTTCGCTATCATTAATGCTGGCAGGAGGTGGTTCACTGTCAGCGTTGCTGGCAGGAGCTGATCGGCTGTTAGCGTTGCTGGTAGGAGCTGGTTCGCTATCATTAATGCTGGCAGGATGTGGTTCACTGTCGGCGTTGTTGGCAGGAGTTAATTGGCTGTTAGCGTTGCTGGTAGGAGCTGGATGGCTATCATTAATGCTGGCAGGAGGTGGTTTACTGTCAGCGTTGCTGGTATGAGCTGCTTCGCTATCATTAATGCTGGCAGGAGGTGATTCACTGTCAGCGTTGCTAGCAGGAGCTGATTGTCTGTTAGCCTTGCTGGTAGGAGCTGGTTCGCTATCATTGGTGCGGGCAGGAGGTGGTTCACTGTCAGCGTTGCCAGCAGGAGCTGGTTGGCTCCTAGTGTTGCTAGTAGGAGCTCGTTCGCTATCCATGCTGCTAGCAGGGGCTGGTCTGATATCGAGCATTGGGCTGTGAGTGGCATCTGTATCACTGACAGATTTATGATCAATTTCGGCATCGGCCTCCTCATTAGCATTGGGGGAATCGTGTGGCACTAGATCAGCCTGGATCATCTGTTCCTGATGAAATGTGTTGCTGGCTTGAAAGTCCTCATCAGTGAAGATGTTTTCATTTGGTGGCACAAGGCCACTGACGCGGAATCCATTTACTGCATTTTCCACACTTGCTGTTTTTTGGTATGCTCGATTGAGCAGCTCAGGAATCTGATTCTGGGATAAACCCATTCCGCGATGACATCTCAGCCAGAGGTGCACCTGTTCATTATAATTTGTTTTCAGACTTTTAAAGAAGGATCTGTCTAAGGGTTGCATCTTATGAGTAGTGGGTGGTGGTAATGATAAAAAGATCACGTTGTATACCCTTACTTTTTCGACTTTTGACCATCAAATATGAGAAGCGTGCCATTTGATCGTGTCTTAGGCTGGACCACGCTGATGAAGTGGTCAAACCACTCCTCGAATATTTCGGTGTTTATCCAGCCTGTGGGATTGGCACCACCAATTGATCCCTCTGGGGCATATTCTAATAAGTCTGGCTTCATACGTTTTCGAGGGAAGACAAAGAGCGGTGGAATATAATGATCAATTGCTCTCATGGTAGCAACAAACGTTATTATTTTGCCCGTTTCAGCACTCGTCAGAATGCCAATGACATGTATTCCTTTTTAGCAAGTACTTTTTCAGGTCTGTGCACAATAGTAAAACCAGATTCGTCCATGTTATATATGCTGCCATTGTGAACTAGGCCATTGCCATCATTGTCAAATATCACACATAGATACTTCTTCAAAAAGTCATTGACTCGTTGTCGCGAGAATCCGTATGCTCTGCCAATAGAAACGTGTTCGGGTTTTCGAACACTGATGTCAGGATGCCACTTTAAAAAAACCCACAACCAATCATGACCGGCTTTCCCTCTATCTCCGAATGGATTTTCTATACTATTTCGGGAACAGAATTGGAAGACACGGTCACGAACATCATTCCGTGTTACCCCATAAAGCGAGTTTTCGAATTCAAGGATGATATCATGCAGTTGAGTTTCTTGTTCTTCACTAAGTACCGTTTTTCGACCCAACTGCTTCTTAACGACTCTCGGTGCATCGTCTGCCGAATGATGTCGCAGAGTATTATTGGGGACATGGTTTGTTCGAGCAACAGCTTTCAGTGGTTCACCACGTCTGACAGCATCAACAGCAAGTTGCATGGTCTCTTCACTCCACATCCCTCGCTTATCTTTCTTCTTGTACGTTCACACCATTATTATTCTACAAAACAAAAACATAAATACATTCAATTGTCTGATTTCATTTCCACCTAGATGCAGAAACACGACTTGACAAGCACCTTGGATACTGGTAGGTATATTAACCCTTTGAAGCCGAAAGGCTAAATGCGAAATGTTATTTAGAATTTAATAAACATAGCCTACTGTTGAATATTAATTTTGAAATAAATTTGACTAGGATCTGTTGAAGCCTATGCCGGCAACAGGTTCCAGAGTAGCATAGCCGGTAGTAGAAAAATACCACCTCCCTGATCACCTCTCTCAACTGGAAATCAATTTAGACAACTGGATTTCCATTTACACAAATGGCCATGACCAAGAATAACCCCACTGTCCGGGAGAACCACAAAAACATAGCCAAGGCCCTACACCAATCTGCCAGGGACACTACTACTACCAGGGGCTGAACGCCCATTTAGAGACAAGCCTCCAGAGTGATATACACCACTGATCGCCCACAGGGACAGCCTCTATTCTGTGTAGGCTCAGACAAACACATAGTAGTCTCTGCCAGAGTCGCATCGGCATGATGGGACCACTCATAGGGGCTTCCATCTATCTTAGCAACGCGCACGTGGGAGGAGGCTAAAGTGATTAGCATGTGAACCACGGCAGACTCTGGCATGTTCACTTGTTATGCAGAGAATCTGGTGCTGAGCAGGGGTCTCCACCAGACAACCACGTCCTACCGTCTCCACCCCATAGATGTGGCAGACAGACTCGATCTCTTTACATGGGTGAAAGCGGTCGTAAATGTTTCTCCGCAAGGGGTCGACCCAAGGATTGTACTGGGGGTCATCCCGGAAGTGGGCCTACTGGGCATCCAATATCGTGGCAGTCTCAGTGCCCTGTGCCACTGCTGTAGACGCCAGCACGAGCAGTATGATGAGAATTATGGCTATATATGAAGAGTTAAACTAAACAGAGTGAGCCCCTCGAGAAATATCCGGATCGATAGTGATATTCATCCCCTCAGGGGCAGGGGCTAGCTGCTTCACTCTGCCGCCGGCTAAGAAACGTAGCTCTCGGACTATATGAGTCATGTGTTGGCTAGTGAGTCTGACTCGCTGAAGCAGTTTAACAGCACCATTGACTTTGGAGACATATGACACCACATCTACCCGGAGGGTGCCCTCCTGGAGGTCAACAGCTTCTTCTGGTTCATCGAATGGACGACGCAGCAGGAGCTTTCAACCTGTAACCCCGATCCTGTGACCCAGCCTCGTCAGGGATACACATTCACCTATGTAGGTGACGAAGGATGATCCCCGATTGTAGAGCTTTCGAACTGTCCCATCCTTTTTCACAACAGTGGAGAGGGGAGTAACCTCTATGTCAATGACTGCGGGAGGCTTATATAGGGGCAACCATGTTTGCCAGTCACCTCCAGGTCCGCCGCGGTACCACACTTCATTCTTCTCAAATATGAAATGCAGGTTTTTTGCCAGAGTCAATAGCAGGCCATCCTGGGCCATCGGCGGGGCACTGCTCGAATAGGGTTTGACCAGATGAAAGCTGAGGTCGTTATTTAGGGTGTTGAAGTCTGCCACCTCTGTATCCGAGAGCTCAATCAACGGCTCGAGGATGTACTTCCTCTTCTGGAAATCGTACCGAAACACGATCTTGTGGCTATCTATGTTGCAACGCAGGTGCTCCTTCGTCACATCCTTGAGGTCTGTGAACAGATCCACCCCTCATCACCAATGGGGTGGAGGGAGAATGCCTTTGAGCTTGCTTCATACTGTAGGGCGAATGGCTTGTCATCGCTCTCTTCTACCTGGTCAGCAAGACCAGTCGAGTGAGCAAATATGGGTTCCATAGCATGCCATAGGAGGGGTTTAAACAAGACATATAACCATGCCGATTGTCCGACTGCTGCTCTCCGGTGGTGAGAATGTAATCTCACCCTCTCTAGAGGGGAGACGGGTGGTACAGTACCGTGTAGAATGGGTCCTCTTCGAGGTGCCCCAGTAGGGCACAACATATATACACGCTGATGTGCTACATCAACATCCGGGCAGTGCACACAGCAGCTCACTAGTAGAAGTCGGCCGGGACGCGATAGAGGATCTCCCAGGTGCCAACGGCAAACTATGGATAGCTATTAGTCCAAGCCTGTTCACACCCGTAAATCACCTGTTTGGCAGCCCTTCCATTAACATATATGCCAGCACTGATGGGATATCGGATACCCATTTAGAGTTTACACTCTTATTACTCATAGACCTGACATGATATCATACCAGCATTATCTCACCCTGGCCGAGATGATGAAGAAAGAGGTTCGCCCCATCATGACCCCTGCACAGATAAAGGCCTTGAACGAACAGAGGCTCGCACTGCAACAAGAAGGAGAGCGACTACAGAGGGAGAACTGGTATCAACAGAACACAAGCCTTGCAAGGAGGCGAAGGAAAAGTGAAAATTTCCGATACTGGCAGGCCCTCCTGGAGGAGAGTAAGTGGGCCGCAGGAATCTTGACAGACGACGATGGGCTAGATGTCTTCACAGACGAGAATGAGCCAGGTGGCTTCTCAGACGAGGATGAGCCGGATGTCATACAGTGGAAAGAGGAGATGGCGGAGAAGTGTAAGACCAGGAAAACCATCCAGCGGCGGACCTACTATCTTGGTGATATGGTGAAGTTCCAGATATCACGTCCCAGAAAGCTACTGGCACTCGACATAGTGTTGGATGACCTCTGTCTAAGAGACGTCTGTCTCGAAACCAGCAAGATGGCACAGTTCGCCAGGCTCTCCAAAATGAACCCTTCTATGACTCCAACCAGAAATATACCCCTCCCTGACTGCTGACGAGGGGGGGGGGGGACAGTACACGGCTGGGGAATCCAGCAGATAGATACCATCAGACAGAATCTTGTCCATGAGGCAGAAAAGTACAGCACAATGCGCAGGCGATATAAGACAGCCTACAACGTCCTCGCGCTTACAACCACTGCTACGGGTGTGAATGGAGCCAGTGCTGGTGTGGCAGCTATGGCCACTCTCACTACAGGGGTGGGGGCCATCGTCGCCATCCCGCTGGGTGGCGTGAGACTAGCCACGACTGTCTTGGCCACGGGCTTGGAGGTAGGGCAGCAGCAGATCACAAGGAGGCTGGAGAAGCATGCTAAGTACGTGGCACTGGCACAGAGTATGCTACGGACTATCGACGAGTCTGTCAGCAAAGCTCTCGAGGATGTCCAAGTGACCGATGAAGAGTACCACCATATATTGAAGGTCCAAGTCCTGTACCGCATGGAGAATCCTAAGTGCGACAGCAATACCGCAAATGCTTCAGCGGGCGGGTTGATATGGAGGAGTTAAAAAACGAGATGTTACGGCGAGGTCGCCTCGCTGGTCTCTGGAGTCGAGACGACTACAAATAGTGTGCTGCCTGTACGGTAGATTTAAGAACACCAGTATAGATGGCCTTCCCACTGAACCTCACGACAGGTATCCGAAGACACCGACCGCTGACCATCCGCCCCATCACCATCAGTTCAGACTTGGATGGCTGCTCCTAGCCTCTCATACTGGAATCAGTAGCTGAACTTTGCCGTGTGGTGTACCATGGCAGGATGTGGAGTAAGTTCCACCCTGCTTAACGAGTATTCTGGTACTACTGAAGCTGTGCTCATCGCCAGTTGTCTCAAAGTCCACGTGTACTTTATGGTGCAACGAATCCTCCTTGAGCTGGGTGCAAGCCTCCCTGATACAAACGCCTCCGATCCACAGCTCAACAGTCATAGCATCTCGGCGGCCAGCAGACTACAGAGAGAGTTCAGCACTCACCCAGACTATCGGTGGCATGGTGGTGACAACAGCGGTCTATGTGTTATGTACGGTGACCCGAGACGTGACTACTCAGGATTCCGCCATCGAACCCGCCGATGAGTTGGCCGTCGGAAGACAGTGACATTCTCGTACGATCCAGACTCCGACCCTGGAGTACTGGTGCAAAATATGCACATCACTGGCTTGCGGCAGGACTATCCAGATGTGAGGAAGTACTTTGTCCCACACAGCACCTCAGTCCTCACACCAGCAGGGATCGTTCGGATCAACCAGTCCGTGGAAGCACTGTGCTATTGCCTCCTTACGGCACAGACCCAGAGGCGCATTCCATAGATGGTGTCAGCGGAGCAGAGGTCCAGGCCATGTTCATCAGTCTCGTTGAGAATATGATCATCGTGGCAGACCCCAGTAGATTTATTGCTAAGTTCCAGCAGGGGTTGCAGAAGGCCCGTCGCAAACTTGACTTTGTTATTTCGCCACACCTGCTGTTGATTCCAAGCAACATGATCGTGAACATCGAGGATCTCCAAGTCAGGGGCTATAACAACATGATAGTCGAGGGGAGTTCCCCCGTGTCCACTTCGGCTTCAAGACTGCCATCAACGCACCAAAGCGTATTATGAGCCATACAGTCGTTCCGACCCTGACTGTGCAGCCAGTCGATATGGCAGCTCCAGGCGCCCCGACACTGCAGCCAGTCGACACGACACCGTTTCCCGTTGATAGCCTTATATGTGGTGTCAGGCCTAGCTATCATGGCGCTCGGGATCAGCCTACTCCAAGTGTGGACGTGCCCTGCTCGAGACCATATACGACAGCCTAACCCTCAAGGAGACCAAAGGGGACTTTATCGCAGGTGCACAGAGAGCAGTTGAGCTGTACCGCTTCATCTGCAGCAACAAGGAGAAAAGTGAGCTGTCACACTTCAATCCATCTCTGGAAAAGGCGCAGACCTTCACCTACAAGCTGAATCCAGCCAGGAAACTAGCCTGCTCTATGCGTCATCGCTGACAGACTGTCGCAACTGCCTCAACTTTTTTGTATTCATCAGAAGGTTTCACGGTCTCCGCTACTTCGTCCGCAGTCTCTGCTACTTTGTCAGAAGCTTGAGGAACTTCGTCAGAAGCTTGAGGAACTTCGTCAGAAGCTTGAGGAACTTCGTCAGAAGCCTGTCGCTTAAACTCTACCCACTGAGGGTCAGAGTCTAGGGTTCTCTTCTTCTGGAACTTCTCATGGAAGATCCACTTTCTCCATGCACGACGAGCATCTGACTTTGGAGCGGATTTGATGAGGTAGTCCTGGTAGTTATCTGGGAATTTCAGAAATGCTGCCAGATCACTGGCCACCCTCCTCCGCCATTCTTCATTGTATATGTGCTCAACAGCCTCCTTGCGGCCAACAGTGAACCCCTCCTGAGTACCTTCTGCATGACCGGTATCATGGCTCTCTGCTACAGCGGCACTGACCTCCTGCCTGAAGTAGTTATTTTCTCCAGACTGGAGGCTATCCAGCATCTCTCGCTCTTCCTGGCTATGGAGGTTAAATATGGCAGCCCACTTCCCGACAATTAGTAGATCTTTGAGGTCGACCCTCGCGTTTTGGAGAGCTAGAATAACATGACGGTTGGTTTAAACAGAATTTTATTTTGTTCAATGGGAGCACAGTAAGACATAAGTCTTATACACGTGTCTCCCATACATACAAATACAATACATTAATAAAAACATCAAGATGGGGTATAATAAAACATAATTAAATAGCAACGTATGTATAACCAGTTAAATTATAATATATGTCAACCACAGATTACAATTGTCTAGATAGTAAGCACGCTTACGTATGTGTACGTGAATATCTGGGTGTGTGCATACGTATTGGCGTATAGGACTGTTGGTTTGGGCTCCATGAGGTAGGTCGAGTGTCCTGCCCTGGGTGCTGTCAAACTTCCGGTAGAGTATCCGAGGCAGGAGTTCTTTTGTACTACGAGCTGGCGCTCCTTCCCCTATGGCGGCCAGTATCTCTGCATCAGATGGAGGTGTGACCTTGGCTCGCTTGTGGATAATGTTGATGTCACGAAGCAGTCCTCGGACCCTGTCACAGGGGGACGGTGCACGCCGTGGCTGTTGGCCGACTTGTCCTGCTGCCTATAGGCAATCTGCTGGAGAACTTTACCAAACATGGCAGCCGTGTAACCCCTCTATATACCCAGACCTTAAACATGCTGCAGTATGTGCAACATCCAGATGGGGCCATTGAACCCATAACATCGCACCGCACTGATCCACAGAAGGACTGCCTGGCTGTCATTCGACCCACTATACACGATGAGAACCCGTTGTCCGCTGCTGGGAAGTACATTGACTTTATATTCTCGGCACAGATTCACAAGATCAAGAGCATGACACTCGAGTTCAAGCTTCAGAGCACAAGAGAACAGACGGTAGAACTCCCGCAGGTTCTGAACAGGTTGGAGATCATACAGAGCAACAGCACCGTGGACACCACCTATGTGAATGATGAGTACCAAAGGTCCGCTGGCTCGTGGCCCAACATTATATGCGAAGCGAAAGGGTTACTACGCTGTGGGGTGCAATGAGGGGCTTACGGAATTCGAACTACGGGCAGGTATCGAGAAGCCTGTGGCAGTTCCACTCTTAACCCTCCTCGAGAACACACACGTGAATCCGGCTGCCATGCGGGTGTACACTGAGCAGCTCGCAGATGCGATGATGAATGCTCCAAGACTTCATGTCTGGCATGACGAGAATGACCAGGAGCTGAAGCAAACGGGTTCTAAACAGCCGATCGTGCATGTGGAGCGAGAACACCAGAAGGTCCAAGCCACAGCTAACCAATGGGTAGAGCTGACATTGCATCATGGTGCATCGGACTGTGTCGCTGTTGTGGTCCTGGTTCAGAAGGGAGGAGTCATCCAGCAGGTGGATAAGCTAGACGACTTCAAGTGTGTGGCTGCTGGGACCAATGTTCTTGGTGAGGTACACGAGCTGGCTGATTTCCAACTCTACAGACAGAGAACTAAGCCATATGCGCTTCTGCGACTAACCAGTGGAAGCGATGACCTTGAGTCGGCACTCGAGGGCCGATACCACCTCGGGGGCAGAGACATCCCACCTAATCAGGGCAGCCAGCTCAGCTTCAACATCGGAAACCTCATATCTGGGACTCGCTCATTAGGTGTGATGGTATGTTACTTTGGCTATGCTAAGGTATGCGTGTCGAACACATCTGGTATTCAGCTTGAGCGTGCATAGAGCACGACTCATGTCGTCCCCGCTGCAGCTGCCACCACTACTATAAGCTCTGCTGTCTTCTGACCTGTCGATGCTTCATAGTCGAGCGTTGGCTCAGATACAATCTCGTAGTACTCATGGAGACACTGCTCTGCCTCTTTGAGGCTCTGGTTGGCCTGATCTCGGAGTTGGGGTCGGTGTGCCACCCTATGGCGCATATGCTCGAGGGCTTTGCTGTACTCAAACTTCTCCTTAGATAGCTTCTCCATCGCCTGGTTATGATGCTCACGCTCGACCTCTGCCGCCTTCTTGTCAGCGAAGCTGAGTCCCCAGTTCGCCAAGGCAAACATGCCCGCATTCAAGATTGCGGATGCCATGCTATAGATGACAGTTTAAAGCTACTACTTAGCTGTCCCGCAGCGACGGATCCCCAGAGTGATGTATGAATCAGAGGCTTATGAAGATCCAGTCGAGGATATAGATGACGAGGATTATGGGGAGGACTATGATGAGGAGGATGATGCAGACGACTATGATGTAGCGAAGATCACAGACGAGTATGATAATGTAGAGCCTGAATCCTGAAAGCTAGTACACAGAGCGAAAGGAATCTATCGCACTTACGTAAAAGGTTCTATCGGTCCGCTGGCAGCAGTTGGGTCTCTGGTCGCTCTGTTCACAATGAAGGTTGGCGAGAAGGTCCGCAAGATAGCCAATAACGCTCTCCATGGTGAGGAGAAGATTTCTGAAGCTATACCAGCCATCACCTCAGGAGTAGGTACGTTCTTCGGGGTCGCAGGTCCTTGGCTACCGTACGTTGCCATAGCGTTCGTGGCCATCTTGGCCGCTGAACATTTAACCCATACTATACAAGGATGGCATCTCTGTACGACCTGGTCAAGTCCCTTAACTTCTTAGGGTTGTTCGGTAAACTACCATTCAGTGTGGATCCAGCAGAGACTAGACGCCGGTGTACGGAGGTGTTTGAGGAGGTCTTCAGTGATAGTCGAATGAATGACGGCCGTCTGTTCATCTGTTTAGAGGTCGCCCAGGCCATGCGTAACAGGACGGGAGTGGACGTCAGTGATAAAATCACCCAGGCCATGCGTGACAGGACGGGAGTGGACATCAGTGATAAAATCACCCATGCCATGCGTGACAGGACCGGAGTGGACGTCAGTGATGAAATCCGGGAGTTCTGTCTTTCTTGAGGAACTCTACTATCAGCCTGGTGGATATAACCGTGAGCCCCCTCAACTACTCGAGGCTGCACGTCGCAAGGGCCACAACTTCACATTGGAGACAGTTAGCCAGTGGCTCAGCCACTAGGCAATGTGGCAGATATACAGACCGTGTCCATGGCACATCAGGCATGCCTATTTTGAGGAAACTGTCCAGAACAGAGTTCACCAGGCAGTTGTTCGCTTCCTTCCACATGACTCGGTTGGCCGTAAGACCTACAAGTATGCCCTCACCATCGTCAATGTCCGCAGGTACAAGGCGGCAGTACCTCTCACAGACAAGTCAGCTGGCCAGGTGGACCAGGTATTCCAGGGTGTCTACGAAGCTTCGGAAAATCCCCTCCAGTGGCCGGAATTGTTGCAGGTGGATGAGGGTAAGGAGTTCAGAGGGGAGACTGCATCCCTCATGTGGAAACACGGTGTGGCAGTTAGGCGAGTCCAGATAGGGCATCATTGTGACCAGGCTATCATTGAGCGGTGGAACCGGACACTGGCAGAGAGACTGTTCCCACACCAATACGTCCAGGAAATGACCACGCCAAGTGAACGTTCTAGAGTATGGGTGAGAGGGCTGCCTGCTGTGGTGGAGAGATCTAATGCCATGGTTACTAGGCTAATCGTGAAGAAGCCAGTAGAGGCTATCAGACACTCTGCTGGCCACAGCTCTAGAGGAGCGGGCAAGGGAGAGGAGTGCCTACCACCTGATGCTGTGGTTCGGTACCTGTATGAGCCTTGTGAGCTGGAAGGGGGTAGACGGCGTGCAACAGATGCTAACTGGTCGATATATTTTCACAGGCTTGACAGGTATGTGGAGGCGAAAGGGCGACCTACACTGTACTACCTGATACGCCAGCATGGAGTGACTAGGCGAGCATTTGTCGTAGAAGAGCTTCAGCTGGTCCCTGAAGACACACAGCTACCACCCCCTAGGGTGCTAACATGATACTCGATGGGCTCGGTATAGACGCCATCTGGCAGCACATGATGCTTATCATAGTAAGCGGAGAGTCCGAGTTTTTCCCGTGCATACGTCACCATACCCTGGTTGAGAATGTGTAGGCCTCGATTTGTGGCTCCGTCCACCCCAGCATGGAGGACGCTGTAGAACCTCTGCCAGGAGATGTCATTCTGCCGTTCCCTTGGTCGAGCATTTCACTTGCAAGTTTCTGCTGTTCCAGAGGTCTGTATTCTCCACGTAGTAGCACTTGGAGCAGAAAGCAATACCACTAGAGCCTTCGAACTCGAGCTTGAACAATCCCGGAGTGCGGTTAGACAATTTGTCCCATGCCAACCAGTCCCTTTGCAGGCCTCATACTCCGTTCACATCTCTGGGCGTATCATCTCATCGAGGTTGGAGCCTGCTATGGCGATACAGGCATAATCGGTGTCCATCTGCAGGTACTCGAAGCTGTCACGAGCTTTGGAGCGGTCGAGGAAGTCATAGTAGAACTACAGAATTCGCGACGAATGGTGATTTTAGCCTTATTGCTCTGCAATTCGTAGGAATCTCCGATCTCCTCTAGATCCTCGAACCATGCACTATGCAACGCGTTGTCTACTGCTCGTTCATCCTTAGAGAAGCTCGTGTTGGTATGACGTTCTAATGCCTCGATCAGCTTCACATATGCACTGTTGCTGAGGAGTTTGAAGAGATCAGCCAACAAGGCTTTACTTTTGCCACCATCCCCGGTACGACGTGCCTCAGTAACAGAGTCTACAAACCATTCAAAAGGTTTCTGTAAGGTATAGTCTATAGTGCGATAGATAGCAGTAATCTCTAACCCGTTGGCAACGTACCACTTGAGAGTTGGTGCATACAATACCCCCTTCTTACCAGAGAGTTCACCAACGAGCTTGCTAGTTGTAGACTTTTGTCGACCTGTTTTATCAAGGTATGCAAGCATCTCCGAAGGTATAGCCTCTTCTGGGACCTCATGATTATAGAAGATGGGAGACATCTCCTCGAACTTTGGACATAACTCTTTAGGTACCTCAATGTCGACCTCAGCAAACCCGAACCAACGAACCACTAGCAGATCCTACTTAAAGAATTCAATATTACTGCTTACACGTCCACCCCACCATCGTGCAGGTTCTTTACCACATGGCATTGCTTGGGCCATGGTTGACAAATACAGAGCATTTGCATCATAACGAAGGAGACGTTGACATACTCGCTTACCTTGGTGAATTCGGGTAACCCGAGACTCGTAATAGCTTGTGAACACAATGCTCGCCCCCCCCCCCCAACAATCACCCTTTAACATCTCGTAAGCTTCCTTGCCTGGAGAGTAAAGGCTAATACCCGGCTCATGTTCAGCAGTACCACGAAGTAAGTACTAATGCGACACACCAGGAAGTGACACCGCATCCTTCAGAATCTCAATACCTCGTTCTGTGTAGAATTCTCGCATCTTCTCTAGGGCTTCAATGAACGGGCTAACATTCAAGTTGTTGTAATATCGCAACCAGTCAGCAAACGTCTTCATCCCCAGATCTATGATGGTCTGCTTACAAGCTTTCCACTCTGACAACTCAAGAAGGTAACCCCCTTTGAGCTTGGACGACCACACAAGACAATCAGGTAGTCCAGGATAGTCAAGCTTCTAGGTGAGTCGAACCATTTATAAGGTAACAAGCTCTTCCGTTGCATGCAACCGTAGGCTTTGATCCATTTCTCATAAGAAAGCCCTGAGCTGAGGTAGTTGATTACATCAAGAAACCTCAGTTCAGGCGTAATGAGGAACATTGTCTGGCTAGCCTTCTTGGCGACTTTCACCGTTCCTTTGGACGAAGTAGTAAGTTCATTCACGAAGTACTTCTTGATGAGGTTCAGGTCATACTGCCCAGAGTTGAACCCGAGCACAGGCACCTGGTCACACCACTCATTGATAAGTCGCTGCTGTTGTTTTGGTAACTTGTCCAAATCTGCGGGTGGATACTGTGACCGAACCCTTGCACGGATCGTGGAGGCTCGTAGTTGGATCTCCTGCATGAACTCTGAGATCAGCACTTTGGAGTTAGTATTGCAGAGGTCTAAGGAGCAGCCGACTGACACCGAGATTGGTATGTGGGCACTCTCAATCGTGAGATTCTCTGTAGGGTGTGTCTTGATCCCATCTAGAAGGGCTTCAAAGTCATAGACAATAAAGTGTGGGTATGATACTGTCCGCATAGGGGTGTGCGTGGTGTATATGAATTCCACGGTTTCTCAACTCATATTCAATCCAATGAGTAGCCGCGGAACTGGCTGGTTGGTATGGATGGAAGGTCTTCTTGTATGGGGACTGCGGTGCTACTACCTTCTCCCCAGGGCAATCGATGGTCGTTTTTCCCCCTGTACAGCAATCAGCATGGCGACGGAGACTACATGTTTGGGTGAACTGCTGTTGACAGTGCCCACAGCTGAAAGTCTGGGCCAGCTTGGAGATCTCCTGGATGAAGAAGGCGTGATGGTCGTACACTCCTATTGCCATGGTGGTCGGATAGTGTGCAGGTTTCCTGGTCAGATGCCAGCTACCCAATTCAGGGGCTCATAAACACGAATCCATGTCTTCGCAAATAACTCTACCTTGTCCAGCTGGTCTAGGGATGTCATTGGTACGTCAGTCACAGGCCTGTTCAGGCCATAGAACTGTTTAACAAGCTCTCGGGCATGAGCTGTACTTCTATCAGCTCTTGCACCCTGCTGGACTGCTAGGCATTTCCAGAGGCAAATGTTATCTTTGTAGGTAACGAGTGCCACCATTCCCTTCCTCCATCGGAGCCATACCGGGAGGGAGCCTGTCCCTAGCAGAGGATGGAGGTCGATGACAACCTTTACCTCAACGTTGATTGATCTGACGAAGGCCCACGCGGTATTGGGCGAATTGATATTGTCTGGGTCGAGGCGTGCTTGGCCTCTGCCCTCCAGCCAAGTCCGGGTCTCTCCTAGTGTATTGATCCATGGATTTCCTGGAGCATTCTTGTGGAAGAACATTATCTTACCATCATCGATGTGGCGGATTCGATAGGTGTGTGTATACCGAAGGTAGAAGGCGTTCTGAACAGTCCGCAGCTTCTCCATGATCCGACCTGTAATGTCTCCTTCTAGCCCTCTGAAAAATGGCCAGCATACTGTTCGCCATCCTCTCCCTCTCACCGAAACGCTCCTTGAGAATCTGCTGACCTTCTCGCCTCATACTCCGGGCTAGGCTAGGGTTTCAGATCTCGGTCCGCTCATTAATTGTTTTCTGATTCGGGCTAGAAGAGGTAGGCGTTCTTGTGGATGGCTTGCCATCCGAGTTGCTACAGCTATGGCCTGTAAGCTGACATTCGTCTCCTCATACAACTGACGACTCTCACGGAGCAGCTGTGCTTTCTTGTGAGGGTTCCATGGATCCTCAGAGGTGGGCGCCGGAAACCTCCCTGTCTGTTTTGCTCGAGAGAGTCGCTTTAGCTACTCCTTGGCAAGGGTGGGGAGTCGCTTTCGCCACTCCTCGGCATTGGTGTGTGCAATCATCTGGAGCAGGTCGGCTTTGCGGGCCTTAGAATTTCCTCTAAGACCGAATTGCTGTGCCATCACTCGAAGCTGTGTTACAGTAACCATGATGCAAGGTCTATATTTAGATCTTAAACCTTTCTGACTTACAGTAATCCTGATGCAAGGTCTATGTATTAGATGTTAAACCTTTCTGACCCTCTTCGAGGATGTTACAGTAAGTGACGATCAGTACTTGTGGGTGGTGTATATCCCTGCGGATCCCTGTCTCTAAATGGCCGCTCAAACCCTATTATGTGTGGCGATCAGTACCTCTGGATGGTGTATATCCCTTTGGATGTCTGTCTCTAATGGGCGTTCAAACCCTATTATGTGTGGTGATCAGTTCCTGTGGGTGGTGTATATCCCTGCGGATGCCTGTCTCTAAATGAGTGTTCAGACCGTATTATATGTGGCGATCAGTATCTGTGGGTGGTGTATATCCCTGTGGAGGCCTGTCTCTAATTGCGTGGCACGGCGCGTTTCAGTTCTTCCATAACTAAACTGAACTTTCTCCTAGCACAGACCTTCTTGTAGTTCATTATGTTGGAATGTTTACGCCCCCCCCCCCGGCCCCGCATGCTTTCCATAGTCCACAGTCTGTATACATACCTGCCCCCCGCATCCTCTGCACGGCTTCGGCTCAACAACAGCCGTCTGAATCTGAGCATTGTGTGTCGCACAATATTCTCCAACACAGTTCCTTAAGCATCGAAAAGGCTTACCTCGCATAAGCCATTTGCATGTATTATAATGCATGTTTGATAAAGTCTATATCAAGATGTTAAACCATGGGCTGATGGGTGCAGGGCCTGGGTGTATGCATTTGCTGCAGCATGAGAAAAATAGTCGGCAGTAGTCGTTTTAGATGTAAATGAATTACAAAAAATTTGAACGTAATGTAATATCCTAGGCCAATATATCGGTCTTTCTTTACGCACTCTTGCACGCACGCACTCGCGCACACACACACGCACGCGCGCGCGCGCGCGCGCGCACGCACGCACGCACACACATCAACCAGCCTCTCTATCTGTATGTCTGGTGGTATCACGTTGGCCGCTGGAATGTTACAGACCAGCATTTTCTAATTACTAATTGATAATCCTTGCTTTCACTCACAGTATACTTCTAATAGTTAACACGAATGTGTAGAACAGACACCCAGTAAAGTTCCCATATGTCTACATATGTAGCTGGATCGAGTTAGTTGTAAATTATATGAGAAATACAAATCAGGTATATGAGTAGGCCTATTACAAGCTTAATGGTTGACAATTTATGTAACAAGCATATACATATATTGCAAACTTAATTCATGCAGGGAATATGGACCCCTGTTGGGTAATATGGACACTGGGTCCATATTCCCCCTAATTGATGTGTCCATATTCCCCGCACCAAGACCAGCTGTTGTCAGTCACTCTCACTTCCAGATAAGAAGGGATGGCTGTCTCGACATGTGGGTTTCGTGAGAACAAATATCCAATGTATTTTCTCGGTTGCATCTTTCATCCATCAATTAAAAATACCGATAGCTCATCCACATTATGCCAATTCATTAAATCGAAAAATATAGGGTGAAAAAAA
>JAVVLW010002273.1:0-50000 GCA_034401795.1 Chaetoderma sp. LZ-2023a | reverse complement strand
CGCACGCACGCACGCACGGACGCACGCAACACTCGTACTAAAACCTGACAAAGAACATGTGATCTATGAATCATGTAGCAAGTTGATTATGAATTCTTCTGTTCTTGTTTTCAGTTGTTGCTATTTCCTCGATATGGGGGCTGATGATAGGCCACTCAAGTAGAGGACCCACATACATTAGGATATTCCAGTTTCCCCAGTTAATCATATGATGTCATAATCAATTATATGACGTATAGGCTGCGTTATAATCTATAACGTCATAAATGACATAGCTAAGTTCGTCGCGCTTAATTGAGGACAGACTAAGCGGTGGTGTAAGAATTCTACGTCTTTACTATTTAATAAACATGTTGTTGAATATTTTGAAACTAATTTGAATGGGCGCTGTTGCTGCCATGCAGCAGCATCCAGTCAGATTATTTTCAAAATAGTCAAGAGCTTACCTGTATAGTTCTCTGGAAATTGCCAATCATGGAGATCATGGATCGATTGATCCCAAGACGGATGAAGTGTAGGTGGAGGTTAGCTAAAGATGGGCGGAGCATAGCTAAGTCTGTATTCCTCCATTACAGTAACTGTCAGCTGATATCACTATAAAATGGCAATGCTCTCTCATGAACATCGAAAAGATTGCCTAAACTCTGAAGGAAGTGTATGTTATTTAATTAAATTAGAAGATAAGATTCTGTTGAATATTTTGAATGTAATTTGACTGATAGCTGTTCCCGCCATCGTCCCTATATATAATTAACTTCAAAATTTCGGACCTTGGGAATTCATGTTGTAAAGTATATAAATTATTTCCAATACCTGTACAAGTTGGCTGAGCTTAGATAAAACTGTAGCGTTTGAGACATCAATCGGCTCCCCACAGGGAGATCTGTGCTTTTCACTACCTACCATCCTACTGCATTGGAATCCGTGCGGGAAAGTACCACAAGGCGGTACCCCCAACCCCCACCCCCGTATCAATACTGAGGATGCCACTAGAGAGGGAATATGCCGACGATGTGGACTTCATAGACGAAGAAATGAATCCCCTTGACAACATTCTCTAAATAGCTGCAAGCAAACTAAAAATTGCGAATGATTTTATGAATGAATCTAAAACAGGGCTCACCCACATATACTTATCTACAGAGCATGAAATTAAAGAAAATGACGGTTCACTTCGTGGCGGCGAACCAGAGATGAAAAGTGAAATCCTGGGCTCACTGATTTGCACCACTGCTGACATTGCCGTTCTGGAAGCTTTTGATTCGTAGATCAAAGATGCCCTTGAGAAAAAAGACTATGTTTATGCAATGCAAGCTACGTTTCCTCGATGCTGTATATCTATAACATATGGGCTGCTCCAATGGCAGCTATAAACAAACTCGATATCTGCAACCGCAAACACCTACGCGCCATCACTTGACGCCGATGGCCAGACAGCATAATTCCCAACGATGCACTATACAAGTGTAATGCGTCGCCGCTGTCTAACTGCCTAGCAAAGATGGTCCATGTTGGGCCATGTGATAAGGATGGCAGCAGACTCACCAGCACAGAGAGCCATGGAATTCGCCCTACTCTGAGCCATGAAATACAAAGTCAGGAGAGGATGGTGGGATAAAGCGATGACGGACTTATTGCGGTTGTATGATGTTTCTACTACTATGACCACAGAATACAGTAATCATACATCACATATATGATGATTTCATTCCTTATAAATGAATATAATTTTCATAAGTTGAGAAGATGAATTAGAGTCACGGGTCCCAAATCCAACTTTAAAAGTAAAAGATTATATAGATGTATAGCGAGTCATATGTTAAGATTCATTTCGTTTCATTACATTGAGATTAACAATTTAAGCCTCTAAAAGCATATAGTTATTTAAGCCACTATTTACTTTTCAAACAATAAGGGGAAACATCACCAGTCTACATTCGTATATATAGGCAATGGTATTGCGACAATCTAGTCTGACAGTGTAGTCGAAAAACAATTATTCAGGTAAGCTTTTAAATATATTGAAACTAAATTGACCCTTGCCACCTTAGCAAGCAACAACTTCCAGACAAATTAGTTTCAAAATAGTCAAAAGAATAGCATTTGCATAACAATGAAGAAAGTGTTATAACTGTGCACATACATGACATAACAGCTTTCGTAACATTGTAAAACAAATTTTATTTTTTCGGATTCCCCAAATTTTGTGGATTTTCTGCTTTTTTCGGATCGTGCCAAAAGTATTAAAATCCTAATGTATGGTCTCACCCTTTCTTGTGCTCAAGTCTGAGCCAAAATCGGACCAGTGTATTCCGAGAAATCGATTAATTCTTAAAGTAATCCACCAAAGACCCGGGTTCTTATACCTGGATCATGTCCAACGTCTGGAAATTTTTAGCACATTTGTGGTGAATCGGATAAGTATTTTTTAGATAAATCTCCAGAAACACAGAGAGGGAGACACACAGACAGCCAGACGCAAAAGCAGACATAAAGATATCGCAATACTCTCTTCACCCCCACAACCCCCACACCCCACACACACCCGACATTGCCCAACACGTTCCCATTCCAGCCACCCTTGCAGGACGAGGCTAGTACAATATAACAACAATAGAATCATGTCTAGGTATGGCCCACACATTTCTAGCAAAGCTCGCTCATGCTTTGTGCAAAATGGGATCGATTTATATGATTTGAACCTCGACTTTCCAAAATCCCATTTTCAATGTAACAATTCAAGTAAGCTGTTAAATATTTCGAAACTATGTTGACTGGGTGTTGTTGCTGCCAGAGACAAATGGTAAAGAGATACAATTCGTACACGTGACGGACTAGTCAATGTTCCTGATGAAGGGAGATATGTTATTCACTATGCATTTTAATTCGGACGTCAGTGTACATATGACGTAATTGATTATGATGCCATAAATTAGGTCAACAGATTGGATATATCCATTGTGTTGATATTATTTTTAATTTAACCGTGCATCAGTTAACACGAGTATAGATTCTGAATGAGAAGGCAACTCTAGGGTTAACTAGAGCACACGAGAAGGTAACGATGTGTTGACCATGGGCCAGAAGACAGGGCAACAAATGATTCAAACATATATAGCCATCAAATTTATTTTCCCATTGGCTATAGAGAAAAAATGCGAATAAAGTCGTTGTAGGTCCGAAATACGCACGTTCTCAACAATGTAATAAATAGTATGTCGAACATTTTGAATATAATTTGAAACGAAGATGTTGCTGCCTATCTTTCAAAGTTTAGGTTCAAAATATTCAATAACTTAACAGACATATATTTAACTTAAAATAGGATTCTGGAAATTGAGTCATCCACTGAGTAACTATGTGGTATGGAGAAACAGATACACATCAATAACTATTGATTCTCGTTCTTAATTCCCACAATTTTGTTTGAAATATATCTATAAACAAGTGCCTATTATAAGCTCGAAGCTAGGGTCCACAATAAGATAAACGAATGGCATAGACACATATCTAGAGAACGAGTCTACGTATCCCGCAATTATCTCCAAAATAAGGAGCTATATATGTAACAAAATTGCAGACAACGAATCCTGGGATATTGGTTCTCAGACAATATTCAGAGCATATTCCAAATATTCAAATGCTCTTAACAATAGAAACATAACCAATTGATCACAAACATTATTTATATACTCATCATAGTGATTTTCGTCAACGATTTGTTTGCTACCTACTAGGTAGACAAAAACATATTTATGTATAAATATGAAAATCAGTATCTCGTCAGACAGTCTTCTTTAGACAATCAAATTATATAATTGCCATTAGGACAATGGAAAACTAGTTTAGCGTACCGTTAATCATTGTTGCTAAAATTGTAAAAGGGAAGCGCGGCATGGCATCATTGAAAATGTCTCTATATAACTAAGAATTCAGTAAATTTATAAACGCAAGGCAACTATTGTATAAAGACGCGTGTGTCGATCCATTCACAAAATACATTAATACTAGCTAAGCGTGGCAATACATAACTAAGACCTTTAAATATAACAGCACAGTAAAATGGAAGCAGATGATCCTAAGACTGTAACACAAAATGTTGATGGATGCCGATCTCCTGATGAGACCAATACCAAGTTATGTACTGGAGGCCACCGGCACCAGGATTTAGACATTGTATTCCAGAAGAACTGGACACGTGACCTAACGAGAGAAGGCATCACAAGTTCTCCATATATCTCATACATGGAGCAAATAGAGAAGCTACCGCTGGATTTGATCAGGTCCATCACTGTGACGCTTTACGCAGTGGGGGTAGTCGCTAATATTCTCCTCCTTTCTTACCTCCTGAAGTTTCGTCGCTACCGCTCTCCGATTTTCACACTCATCTTCAGCCTGGCCATCTGTGATCTAAGTACATGTGGAGGAGCTATCATCATGACCATGATTACAATGCCAACCCTCACTGGTCCAGGGTGGCTCTGCTCCTTTTGTTTCTGGCTTGTTTCATTGTTCTATGGTGCAAGCGTGGCACATATGATATTCTTCTCAATGCTTAGGTGAGTATATTGCAACAATCTCCACCACAGCCAGTACCACCAGCACCAAAACCACCACCATCACCACCACCACCAACACCACTAGTACCACCACCACTACCACCACCACTAACACCAACACCACCACCACCACCATCATCATCATCACCCCCATCACCACCACCACCACCACCACCACCACCACCACCACCACCACCGCCGCCGCCATCACCACCACCACTACATCCACCAACACCAATAGCAGTATTAGCACTACCCCTAACACTACTCCTCTCTCCTCCTCCTCCTCCCCCTAATACTACTACTACTACTACTACTACTACTACTACTACTACTACTACTACTACTACTACTACTGCTACTACTACTACTACTACTACGACTACTACTACTACTACTACTACTACTACTACTAGAACTACTACTACTACTACTACTACTACTACTACTACTACTACTACTACTACTACCACTACTACTACCATTACCACTACTAGTGATGCTACTGCTACTACTACTTCTGTTGTTGCTGCTGCTGCTATTACTGCGGAAACGTTGAATATGTGGGTGACAAATTTTGAATTGAAAACATCTTTGCAACATGGTTACCAATCGGTAATAAGTGCTGTGAGGTATTGAGATTTCTGTAATTCTTAGCAAAGGATTCTCATCGACATCCCACACCCCAACCCACGGATACACACACAACCCTCTCTTCTAGAGCGTGATTAATGATGCTTATATGGTGCTTCCGTCTATCAGACTAATTAGAGGTTGTGAAAACAAAACAGATGGTAACTTTAGATGGTGAAAATTGCTCATTCAGGATACTAAATATGCCTAAGTAATTAACAAAGAATGTGCATGACATAATATGGCATTCTTTCCATATATTTAATATCAGAAGTAAATCCGTCTTGAAAGAGTTTACGTTGATCAAAAATAAATTTATTTTTATTTTAACACTTAAACAGGTTCTACCAGCTGGCATTCCCTTTGCCAGCTCTGGCAAATGTGACAGTCTCGCGGATTACCAAGATATGCCTTGCACTATGGATCTGTGTAGCGGGATTCAATGGTCTCACTCCTATTTACTTAAGGTCTCACTCATTCTCTTACAAGACAGTGGCCCGCGTGGTGTGTGAATTCGACACTGAATTCGCGGAACTGCGATTTTTCATGATAACCATATATCTGTTTGTTCCAACGATTCTCATTGCTGGATTCCATTTGGCGAAACATTGTCTGGTCAAATGGCAAGCGACACGAACAATTTATGATGATAACATGGATCTTAAGCGTCAGACAGCAGATACACGAGCTGTAACTGTGGTCATTGTGATGTTCTGTCTCGGCTCTCTACCTCAATGCGTTCATATATACATGCACATATTTGGAGTTCCATTATTACACAGCTGCCATAACATACTTATCCACATCGGTATGAAATTGGTATATGGAAATTCTGCATTGAATCCCTTCATTTATGCCTTGTGTGCCAGTTCCATTAGACGTGATATTTTGCACATGCTACAATGCAAATCAAATTATTGAACCTTTTCAAGTAACACCATTTATCATGTAAACACGGCTTTTAGCCTATTACATATATCTCGAATGGACACACAGTTTAATAATCAACGAAATATTTTCTTTGGTTCGATAGCGCGTAAGACCTCTTTTCACTGGATAGTTAAAGCATAATTGCACATGCGCCATGAGATCCTAGGCATAACCAACGCGAATATGTTAAGATAACGGGATATGTTATATTGATAATTTAAATTCTGCAATATATATATATATTGAAACAAACATGTCAGTTGGATCGAGTTTTGTCAGTTGTGTCACCTTTCAATTCAATCGAATTGCGATTTTGGTTCTCCTTAAATGTAGGAGGACATTCTTCTTATTCAGTGTCTACATGTCACATTTCAAGAAAGTAACATCATGGAGTTCAGCAGTGCAGCTGGATCAAGGTCTGCTGTAAGTACTGGGCAGCCGAACACAGGTAGATGACCACATTTAATATGGGATTGCGCTCGTTGGATGAGTAGTTACCATACAATTAGTCATAGGAGACGAACACCGGTGCAGCTTTTGTCAACTTTCAGATTAGCATAACAATCAGCAGTTAACTCTACATGTTATCCCTCTTATTTTTGATAACCTGTTTAAAGATTCTGGTCAGGATGCTAGTGTCATGGATGTTGTGTCTGATCTTTCTTCAAAAATGTTGTTGAAAGTTGTTGTAAATACACTTTGCAATGATTTTCAACTATTACTTGACGGATTTCTCGTACATTCTTTGACCGATGCTTTCTTGGCCAGGGTGTTTGGCAGCATTCAGAGGTAATATGGGAACATGTTCATAAAACCACAGACGTCTCAGATTTGCTTTCTCTTGGCGTCTTTACGTAGAAACATCTAAATGTGTGTTCCGCTTACGTGATCTTTTGCTAACTTCTAAATTTGGACAAACTGTCGGCCTAAAGTTTCTGGAAGTTGTTCTAGTCGAAAGAAATTAATTCTTCGACAGTGTTAAGCTTATTGCAGCGACTTGGATTAATGTGAAGCCAGTTATAATTTGTGTGCTCTCGCCTTATTAATTTTTACTGGTCACGTTTAACGTGAAAGGCATTTTGCTTCGTGTTGGCACTTGTGATAGTTTCGGCCGGCCTAACTGGTTAATCCATAGTCGATTGTACTGTGCGCACTTTTCTTGATTTGTGGCCAATGTAGTTATTTAATTCTGAGTTAAATGTGTTAGTTTGAGGACACGAACACGGGACACAAGACGCCAAGAGGTAGCAGTCATCTTTTCGCTGCTTAACAGCACATAAATATCTGTACCGATTTGCCTCATATAGCTACGTATCAAGAATAAACCTTAAGTTTATTCACTTCCGTTTTCATAGTTTCCACTTTTCACACCGTTTTATCTGTCCCATTCGCTTTACGAAGAGGCAGGGATAGTGGAAATACAGTCCATCTTTATAGGGAATGTATGATTCAATTTCAGGTAACTGGTACAGAGGCGCCTCACAATATTGCCAGTTAGATTTTGTCATATTTTACTGACTCTGAAGAGAATTTTGAGAACACATTGCTGTCCCAGTAGAAGCAAGTTTCCAGATAGCAGAATTTACAGATCGCCAGCGCGGAGATGTTATTTTGTTAGGTAAATCCTGGTTTCCTGTAGTGAAGCAAGTTATCGAGTTTGCAGTTAGCAAAAGCACAGATCCAGCATTGAGAGATTTAGCATTATCCAGTAGATTCCGGTTTCCTGTTGAAGCAAGGTGTAGAAAGCAGTCAATTCATAGATAGACCATATTTTGTTATTATTCAGTAGATACGGCTCTTGATTTTAGGAGCAAGTACACAGTTTTTACAGAATCATTGTCATTGTAATCAGTTTAGAATCGCACCACGTAGGCACACTCGTTAACATTAGGAAACACAGAAGATGTATTGATGGGTATTTTTTACACTACACATAGGACATATATTTCAGTAGTATTTTATCGTGCCATTACTATTTGTAAGTGCCTTACTGATGCTAAGATGGTGCCTAACTTAGCAACGGTTCAAACATTGCGACGTCAATCTTTTCTGTATCGATTAAGTATCTATTATGTCCGGACTCCCCTCTGGTTAGGATAGGATAGGTGTGCCGGATTTCGTTTCAGTTTTGGAATGCAAGTAATGGAATTGCCAGTTCTAAATTATTAATTAAGTCATTCTAGATTTAACCTTTTTGGCAAAAACCGCATCTTGAATCTAAATTAACTTATCCGGTTTCACATAAACCAAGCGTAACGTTACGGGGAAAGGACGGGCCATCCTTAACACACGGTAGTCTAATCTTTAAATTTACTTGATCGATTCAGTTAAAACTTGATTTCTATCATCCGTGATTTCGAGCCATTAAATTTAGCTAAATTCAGTCTAGAAACTCAGACACGTTTGTAGGATAAAGGTCATAGCTCAAGGCCATCAATTCAGTTCACCCGTACTTGCCCGGTAGTTAGAGAGATCACCCTGCTTTCAGTAGAATGTGAGCCAGGCTTTTTCAACCCCTAACTACCAAATTTCAAGGAGATCTTTCTTACACTTTTATACTTGATCTTATTTACCGGCTGTTTCAGGATTTAGTCACTAGGTGTCCCAGCCCACTTATTTATATAGTACTTAGATTAACTTTCAGGTGAAAGCATCTTAACTACTTGTCCAATAAGCGACACAATATTCTTTACTTGAACAGGTTATCCTAGGATTGTATGCTCAACGTGTTTATAGATAGTATCCGAGTCCTTCTTAGCATTGTTGACTTTCAACATCAGTTAGCAAATATTTAAGCTGGATAGAATTTATATTGGAGTGTTGTTGCCAGATAGTGTGCTCTGTCGCTATCGTTTATGGTACAGAACCTGAGCATTGCTAACCATTGCCAGATTGTTACCAGCACAACATTTCCAAAATAGTCGTAGGCGCTATTGCCAGATAGGGCGCTAAACTGCTATTACATACGGTACAAAAATCTGAGCATAGTTAACTGTTGCTAGATTACTTATTATTCAAACTTAGTCTCTGAGTTAGCTATTGCATAGGTTGCTTGGCTGACATTTATTTTCAATTGATACCAAGTTTGATGAAAATCATCCGTTCTATTTTCAAGTGGCTTATATTTGAGTTGTCCTCGATACAACTGCACACTTTACACTACACGTTAGTTGTATAAAGTTAACGCCAGGCTAAGCATTGGAGTAAGAAAGTATAAGCTAGTTATCTAGGTATTTAGCTGATAAATCGTTTGCTAATTGAGGATTAATTGTGTAGACTAGGAAGTTTGCACAACCCCAGTGCGCAACCAACTTGACGTAATTTACCGTTGCTTAGCCTTGTAGCAAAACATTTTCTTAAAAGAACTTCTGTTCTTATTTTCTACTTAACAGACTAGGTACGGTCTTTAGTAAACCCATTAGGAATGTGGTGCAAACCTGTCCTTTTGCATTCTATGAACCACAGCACGTGCACGCCTGCACTACTAACCTGCACTTCACCCATTTTTCAAGACTCTGTTGGTGTCAGCTGACCAACAGATAGATCATAGATCGACTTTAATCGAAAACTTGTCAATATATCAGTTTATATGATAAAGAGAATCTGAAACCCGATCCTAATTCATATCACAATTACCAATCTCGTCAAAAATTAAACAAAAGTTTGTTCAATGATATAATTTTCCATGATGCCGATCATAGTGATATGAAATGGGACGTCGTTTCTGATCCTCTATATATCTCTACGAATGGCTACTTCATACGCAAGGATAAAGAGTCAATCACTGCCCAATACTAGTATTTTCTGAAACAAAATGTAAGATGTGACATAATTGATGAATCCAATCTCTCACTCAAGTATATGATGTCTGAACAAATTACGTCACAGTTGTGATGACATCACAATCAAAATATGCAATGAATGACGTATATAAGTTCTTCATGATTAGTTTCAAAATATTCAGCAGCTTACGTGTGTAGTTTTCTCGGAATGGAGATTCAGGTGGTTCAGGTTCGATCAATCCCACCAATGACATAACATAGTCAGAGCTTAGTTAGAGAATGGCAGTGCATATCTAAAAGCAAATTCGTCGATTGAATGATATATGGCCACAGTTATTAAATAGTAAACTGGATATTTTCGTGGCCATGCATTTCAAGTGATTAGGCTTGATCGATTATTGATTTGAGCGATTATGATACAAGGTCTTCAGCCCGAATGCATGTTTCATACCAGTTGAATGCTTACCACTGCTAAACCGAAATCGCTAATCTAGCTTTCAGATAAACAACATAACACTTCAGTACTGAGCGCACGCATATTTTATCGACCCAGAACTGTAGGAACGTGAAATGGACCTGGAGTATGGGTGGGGCCGAAACATAGAGGAGCTATGGAGATAGAGAATAGGAGAGAGAACACTGGAGAGAGCATACCCACCCCACACCAACCCCTCTTGTCCCCACCTCTGTTCCTAGGCATATGTTGACAATTCTAATACTAACTGATGTTCGTAGATGATGAATTTCTCACCACAGATAAATGGATTGCCAAACCCAGATACCTGGCCCAACTAAGAATTATTACTAAATTATTACTAAACCATTGCTGACTATTAAAAATAATCACTAAATCCTAACCAGTATCTAGGTGAGTATCCGATCATCTGACCGTCGAACCTGGAGCGACCGCCCTCCATTCATTTGGTGTCACATAAATATATTACAGTGACACCATAGCGTCTGTCCAATCATGAAAGAACAAGCGTGTGTTGGTCTAAGAATATCAAATTAATAGAAGGTAGAATTAGCCAATTAGTTTAAAAAATTGAACGGATAATTAACCACTACCAGAAAATAATGTAGATTCAAAGTACTGATAATGCAGTTATATGAATAATTAATTTACAGGTCAGTCATTAATGTCTGATTTCATTCACAAATTAGTTGGCATCTAAGTAATCTTCATTGTACACGTGTTATGTGTTAGGTCTTGTCCACACTGTATGTAGATACACGTGTTGAATGGTATTCTAAACAGCCGTGTTTTCTTTCAAAACTTGAAGTATATTCAAGTTATTAATTGCTATTCTATGGTGGGACCGTGGTTTTAGTTCATGTCCAAACTGTATGTCGATTCAAGTGTTTAATGCTATTTGATGAGCGTGTGCCCATACATATGTAGTCATATCCTGTCTGTCCATGTGCATTATGTCTATTGCTGTCCTCGTCCTGCCAAGATATGTACGTGTGCACGTGCGCTCGTGGTTGACACATTGTACCATACGATCACAATCAATTATTTAAGAATAATCGGGATTATTGATTAATCAGCCTCGTTACAAATTACCAAGACACAACAGTGAAGGCATATCAATGTCGAAAACTGCAATGTTGTTTACAAATGTCAGCTTGCAGGCTAAGCGAACACTTATTTTTGAAAATGTGTCACTGCAATGCCTGACTCAATGATTGAGCTAATCACTTCAGTGATACATTTTCAAAATTATCTTCTCTTGATCTGTCATTGCACATACATTCGCCTAGGAAAATGTCAATTTTCGTAACTGATCACATTAAAGAGTTAAATTAAACCCATGCAAGTTTTTTAAAGTTTTATGCAAGAAAAATAGTTCACCATTATTCGATTAATTCTTAATCATATACAATCACGATTTAAAAATTAGTTGAGAATTTGGATTTAATCACGTGATCACGCAAGTCTAGACATGATGGATCGACCCAGCTGACATATCCGTCCAATTGTCTGTCACAGGACCAGTCGTCATTGTTGTTAAATTTAAGTTATATTGAGATGCAAATGAGCCTTTGATCTAAACTGATTTCTCCCTTGATAATAATCAAACATCGTGCGAACTAATACATGTATTTGATGCACACACATCAATTTCTATATACACTTATAATGCATACTTATTTAACGAAAATAATATGATTCACCTACTTGTGCTTAGATCGATACCCAAGTGAAGAATTGCGAATTCCTCGTATTTGTCCAACGCTTGCTTCCAATGTGTAGCTCTGAAATGATTGTGTACCTCCACGACCACAATCACCACACCACACCCAACCATAGCCCACTTCACCCCGCCCAACCCCAACCTCGATGCCCCATTGGACATACTGTACCTCATGCTATGATGATTCACACACCATGTATAATTAATCAATATTTCGATATCGTAATAAAGGTTGCTCATGATATAAATATAAGAAGTATATTTATGATTCTGGATAGATGAGAATTTTTGATAATTTATAATGATTTAAAAATATCTGTGTATTTATAAATAAATGAATTTTGTTTTATATATCATGACTATTGTAAATACAGCAAATCGGCATTTCTATATCTACACGGTCTATGAATATATTAGTATCTAAAATGTATAAAATTATTCAAATCAGTCTGTGATATTAAGCAAGTGTGTCCAAACATTTGCTCTGGAAAAGACTGAATTCTGAACAGCCAAAAATCATAAACAATTTCTGGATTCTGATGTGCTTAATGTATATATTCAATTTTTTTCAAAAATGTACACCAAAATACTGCTGATAATTCTATATATTTTTGACATTTATAAAACTATTTCTTTCTTTTAGCCTGTCCCTGTTACTATAGTACTACTACTTTCAATATCCTGAGAGCGATACAGCAACTTACGCACAACATCCGCAAAGAAATGTAAATAATGTTCTATGGAGGTGAAACGATGGCGATTCTGCGCAATAATTATGTAGCCATTGCCGCATATTAAAGGGTACTTATATACAACAACACAGCGCTGCCATAGTTTTATTTCACATAAAATATTATTCCTACTATGGTCAAATGTCATAAACCGGTTCCCTTTAAAATTATTCAGTCACCAGTCACCAGTATCGACCAGTTATACCCATAATTATCTTGCTAATTACCAACGCCACCAAGGTCCTGAGTGAGTAGTACGGTGGGTGCCTTCTAACTTGGCACATACAATCATATTAGAAGTTGCCAGAGAATTTTTTTGTTTGGGGTCAACACCTTAAAAGTCAGGGTCAGTGTGTCAATTGTGTCAATATCTCTGCAAAGCTATAAGGTGGAATCGCCAAATCTGTCGAACCCATTAATGTTGAAGGATGCTAGAAGAAAACTTTAGTTGCAGGTCAAAATGTCAAATATCTAGGTCATGGGGTTATAAAGTGCACATCAAAATACTGGAATTGCAATCTGGAATGCAAGTAGATAGAATAACCACATTCGGATCATTCTGGTAATAGATGTGGCTAGACGGTTTATGAGTTGCAGGACAAAGAATTATATATCTAGGTTGAAGGCTCCCGAAGTGCATAATCTGAATACAAAATTTGGCCATACCTCAGAAATGCAAGATGATAGCATCACTAGATTTATCACATGCCTTCATATTACATAACTTTACGACTGATTTGAGATGGTGCTTAACTGATCGATTATCTAGGTCACGAGGTCACTAAGTGTAGTCTCATGACATAACACAAAGGCATCTCACAGAGTATAATCTCGTTATACATGTTAACAGAGTCCTAATATTGAAGCAACAAAGGTTTCTTGTCTGTTACTATTCTATATTTGTTTTACAGAATCTAAGCTGGAAGGTGCAGTCTTTGATGAGGACATTGCTTTAGATGTTAACTACCCTGGGCCACTTGAAAAGGGCAGGTCACCTAGGAATGGGGATTGCCAATATATGTCTTTAAAATGCTATGTTATAAAAGAGACCTCGATCTCGAAAAAGAAGATTTAGGGCAAGAAATTTCAGCGTTGAGCCCTTTTATTTGAACATGTTGTTACAGTTCCATACAAAACATTATTTTGCTAAATTTGTGTAGTTAAAATAGAATTTTATTTTTTAATAAACCAACTTTGTTTTAAATAGCATGGCTACTCCTAGCCCAACAGATAAGTGGGTGCGGGATGGAAACCATGGTCTATGTGTGTCAAAAGCAGGTGATTGTTTAGTAACTACTATGGACCAATTCAAAAGGGCAGTTCAACTATTGTGTGTTGAGTTGTTGTCTATAAGTGCCCAAATACAGCAAATCGGCATTGCTATATCCATACAGTCTATGAATAGCTAACTATCTAACATATGTAAAACTATTCAAATCATTCTGTGATATTAAGCAATTGTATGCAAACAGTTGAAAATTACAAACATGGTATACACAGCATACTCTTTGTAATGACTTGTAAATACCATATTGCAATGGATTGGTATATGTACTACTATCATGGATGGCTCTAGACAATCACCTGCGTGTGACACACAGAGACAATGGTTTCCAACAAGCACACACTAAACTGTTGGCATAGAATTAAACGTCCGTCATGTGGATTCAGAAGCCCAAAATGCTGCACTGTCAGGAACCTAGTCCTTACTTTGGGTATTAACGAAATATCCGACTGCAGAAGAGAGTTCGTGGAAAAATGAAAGTCGAAAGTTTTCTTTTGATAGTGGGCGATCTAATATGGTGTTAAGAAATTTACAATTTAATAAACATTCTGCTTAATATTTTGAAACTAATTTGACTGTCAAGCAATCAAATTATGTTCAAAATATTCAACAGCTTATGTGTATAGCTAACTTTAAATTTGGATTCTGGGAAGTCAATGTTCAGTGTGCTATATCTTATTCCAATACGCATAAAAAGTAGACAGACTTTAAGAGAGATGTCCGAGGAATGAATGAATCCCTCGGATGTTGTGAACGGTGCACCACCTCATATAACATTACATGGTAGAGTGCCACATCAGTGCACATGGAGACGCCTATGCACCTGTACAGATATGGGATGACAAACAAAATAATTTTAACAAGAAATGAAGGAATCCAGTTTTAGCCATGCCACGCCCATCTCTAGCTAAGCTACACCTTCGCTTTGCCCATGTTTTTCCAGAAAGCTATAAGGTCATCTATTGAACATTTTGAAACTAATTCTAGTGGGTGCTATTGCAGCCTCCAGTTTTAGTTAAGCCCTACACACGATTTCCCATGTTGGGATAGATAGATCACTGCCTTCCCTGAATTTCAATTTCCAGAAAGCTATACAGGTAAGCTTTTTAATATTTTGCAACTAATCTGACTCGGTGGTGTTTCTGCATATTTTATGAATGGACATACGCTTAAAAATATATGCTTACAGTCGTTTATGCATGTTAGTAGAGGAGTCAAATGCATCAATATGAATGTTAATAGGTGGTCATTCTGCTGGACGCGATCGCAATGAATCTCTTTTACAGTGATTATGATGTTTAACTTATCACTACACGATTTAATATATTATTCTATATCAATAAATCCCACACCACCACCAACGAAATTGCGCCTACTAGCCGACTTCGATCATTGAAGCATGCGGCATCTTAATAATTTCATTCTGTATAAGTATAGATAATACTAATGTATCAGCTTGTTTAGAAAATGATACAGTTTATACCAAAATCCATTCAGTGAAGTGACTCACATTCCTGCCTCGAATTTCTTTATCGTCTCCTGACAGCTACATGGTACATGGTCAAAATGCTACTCAATTCAGCTAACCCGTTAATTGTCAAGATTTTTTACAAGAACATTTTCGGTCAGTAAATGTCGATGTAAGGGCTTCTTTTGTTAATTTCCCATTGGAATTTACAAAGATGCTATGCTGTTGACATCCAAATGTATATTTCTCACGACATTGTCGGGTTTGACAAGTAAAGGATTAGTGGCCAGGATAATCCAAAGAGCTTCTCCATTTGCTGACCAAGAGAAGACTATTTTTGAAAATGATTCACTGGAATGACTGGCTCATTCCAGTGGTAAACTTAAAAAATAAACATCACTTGGCCAGTAAGTGTCCATTCATCTAGACCACTGCAGATGTCGGTTTATCCTGCTGCAGCAAGAAATGTTTATGTTCACATTAGAGCATCTAAATGTAATACCATTCTCTTGATGGTTTTTTTTAAAGTTATAATTGCAATAATAATAATAATAATAATAATAATAATAATAATAATAATAATAATAATAATAATAATAATAATAGTATTAATAATAATAATAATAATAATAATAATAATAATAATAATAATAATATTAATAATAATAATAATAATAATAATAATAATAATAATAATAATAATAATGATGATGATGTTCACAATTCTCAGCATACATTTCCTACATTGTTTTCAGACTTGTACTAACAAACAGATTTTTGCTTTTTCTAAACATATTAACCTATATATTACTGTGTCTGATACCGTTTGATTGTAACGCTTAACATTCATCTTCTGCCTTTGCCCATCTCTTTGCTTTTCTGTAGCCTTAAATGAGATGACAGAATTTAATAGACCTTCTATAATAATTGCATGATCTGAAATCTGTAACGTCTTTGGGAATATGTGCTACGATTTCATTTGTCAATATATCTACTTTGATTTCCCTTTGATTCCATCGTTTGACAAGATGTGGTCTAGCAATGCAACTTTCTTGGCTTTCCAAAATGGCTGCCAAAATGAGTTTTGCTCCAATCGACTTGACATTTGGTGAACTTCTAGCTCTCATATTGACTTGATTTGGTATCTAATTCAGCTTGTGGTTGGCACATGTTGCCATTGTAAACCTATGGGAGAAATATTGGAACAGTGTTATCACCTCTAGTTTTGTTCCGATTCTCTTCAAACCAGGCCAGATTATAGAACATTGACAATGTAAATCATAATACCTCCATCGGGGTCAAGATCATTCACTGATAAATCTTTCCAGTTTTCATGGTTGGCAAGTTACCTGCCCTTCATCATCTTCAACAGGTAAAGGGGGTACTTCATGCCAAAACAGAAATTAGTGAGTTATTTTGCATGAATTGCCTCACTTTACCTGTAATTTATTAAACTCACCTTTATTTGATATTGTATGGCATTTTCCTTGATTTTGGTAACAATTTTACTACAGCAAATCAGGACACATGTTTTAATACCTTAGGGTCAAGGCTATCGTTTTCAAGAAATAAGTTTTTCCATACCCTGTGTAAAACTATGGGAATTTCAACTATGGATCTTTGAACTGCAAGAAGGCTTAGACTTTTATCAGATCAGTATCAGACATGTTCAATGGTCATATGAGAAGAGGGCTTATAATACTCCTTAATACCCAGGCATCGCAGATATACAGTTGCGTCAGTAAATGTGTACTAGTTAATGATTAGTAGATATTAAGTCTGATTACCAATACGAATTATTGTAGAAAGCAGTGAAGGAGGTCGATTTGTAAATTATTTCTTACAGTTGTCTTTCTTATATAACACGTAGATACATAAAGGAATCGTAATAAAACATTATAAAGAACATGTGAACTATGAATCATGTAGACAGCTGATTATGAATACTTCTGTTTTTGTTCTCATTTGTTGCTATTTCCTGGATTTGGGGCTGTTGATATGTCGCTCAAGTGCGGACCTCACAGAGAATTGGAGATTCTAGATTCTCAGTCGATCATATAATATAATAATCAATTATATGAGTAGGCTGGGTCATAACCAAAAACGTCTTATATGACGTAGCTAAATTCGGCACGAAGGCTTAATTGAGGACGGACTAAGCGGTGTTGTAGGAATTGTATGTCTTTACCATTTAATAAACATGCTGTTGAATGTTGCGTAAGTAAGTTTACCCGGCGCTGCCATAGGTAGCATAAGCATCCAGTCAAATTAGTTTCAAAATAGTCAAGTGCTTACCTGCGCAGTTCTCTGGAAATTGATAGTCATGGCGTTCATGGATCGATTGATCCCGACTCGGGTGAAATGTATGTGGGGGTTGGATAAAATGTGAGCGGAGCATAGCTAAGTCTGTATTCCTCCATTACAGTAACTGTCAGCTGATATCACTATAAAATGCCATTGCTCTGTCATGAACATCGAAAAGATTGTACAAGCTTTGAGGGAATTGTATGGCTTTAATTAGTTTAGAATATAATACAGATTATGTTGAATATTTCGAAAATAAATTGACTGGTAGCTGTTCCTGCCATAGGCAGGAACAGCCCCCAGTCAAATTACTTTCAAAATATTCAACATATATATATAACTACTTTCAAATTTCGGATCTTGTGAATTTACGTTCTAAAGTATATAAATCGTTTCCAATACGTGTAAAAGCTGGCTGAGCTTAGCTGCAAATGTGCAGAGCATAGCTAAACTAGACGGAGCATAGCTAGATCTGGACCCTTTAATTGACTTTCCTCAGTACAGTGTGCAAAGACATCTGTGCCGTTACCCACATATACCGTGTAAGTTAGGAGAGTATTGATTGTGGCATGCTATATTAAACACTTTTGGTATTTGGTATCAGTGCCCTTTTATATTATAATTTATACATTTACATGTATATGTGACAGCAACCATTAACATAAACAATCTTAAAATGAACTATAGTGGACCCGGATTGAAAATTCAAGTAAATGCGTGTCACAACTGTGATAAACTTGAACCTTTTAAGTCTCTTCTAAAAACGCATCTTTTAATTTTGTAAAGCGCCCTTGAGCGATTAATTTCGGAATCGGCGCTATAGAAATACCTACACACATACATACATACAACTAAGTTATTCATGTAACAAACACCTACAAATGCCAGGGGCAAGATCATATTTATCATATAAACACGCCTTCTAGCCCATTCCATATTTTTCGATATGAGCGCATGTGCCATATTCAATGAAACAAACATTATTATTTTGCCTCGTCAGAATGCCATTGACATGTATTCCTTTTTAGCAAGTACTATTTCAGGTCTGTGCACAATAGTAAAACCAGATTCGTCTATGTTATATATGCCGCCATTTGGAACTAGGCGATTGCCATCATTGTCAAATATCACACTTAGATACTTCTTGAAAAAGTCATTGACTCGTTGACGCGAGAATCCATATGCTCTGCCAATAGAAACGTTTTCGGGTTTTCGAACACTGATGTCAGGATGCCACTTTAAAAAACCCCACAAACAATCACGACCGGCTTTCCCTCTATCTCGGAATGGATTTTCTATACTATTTCGGGAACAGAATTGGAAGACAAGGTCACGAACATCATTCCGTGTTAGCCCATAAAGCGAGTTCTCGAATTCAAGGATGATATCATGCAGTTGAGTTTCTTGTTCTTCACTAAGTACTGTTTTTCGACCCAACAGCTTCTTAACTACTCTCGTTGCATCGTCTGCCAGATGACGTCGCAGAGTATTATGTGGGACATGGTATGTTCGAGCAACAGCTTTCAGCGGTTCACCACGTCTGACAGCATCAACAGCAAGATGCATGGTCTCTTCACTCCACATCCCTCACTTATCTTACTTCTTGTACGTTCGCACCATTATTATTCTACAAAACAAAAACAGAAATGCATTCAATTGTCTGACTGCTTTTCCACCTAGATGCAGAAACACAACTTGACATGCAGCTTGGATATTAGTAGGTCTATTAACAATTTGAAGCCGAAAGGCCAAATGCGAAAAGTTATTTAGAATTTAATAAACATAGCCTACTGTTGAATATTAATTTTGAAATAAAGTTGACTAGGAGCTGTTGACGCCTATGCCGGCAACAGGTTCCAGAGTAGTATAGCCGATAGTAGAAAAATACCACCTCCCTGATCACCTCCCTCAACTGGATAACTGGATTTCCATTTAGACAAATGGCCATGGCCAAGAATATAAAACTCCCGCGTGGGCCCCACTTTCCGGGAGAACCACAAATACATACCCAGGCCCTACACCCATCTGCCATGGACACTACTACTACCAGTGGCTGAACACCCATTTAGAGACAAGCCCCCACATTGATATACACCACTGATCGCCCACGGGGCCGGCCTCCATTCTGTGTAGGCTCAGACAAACACGTCGTCTCTGCCAGAGTCCCATCGGCATAATGGGACCACCCATAGGGGCTCCCATCTACCTTGACAACGCTCACCTGGGAGGATGCTAAAGTGATTAGCATGTGAACCACGGCAGACCCTGGCATGTTCACATGTTATGCAGAGAATCTGGTGCTGAGCAGGGGTCTCCAACAGACAACCACGGCCTACCCTCTCCACCCCATAGAAGTGGCAGACAGACACGATCTCTTTACATGGGTGAAAGCGGTCGTAAATGTTTCTCCTCAAGGGGTCGACCCAAGGATTGTACTGGGGGTCATCCCGGAAGTGGACCCACTTGGCATCCAATATCATGGCAGTCTCAGTGCCCTGTGCCACTGCTGTAGACGCCAGCACGAGCAGTATGATGAGAATCATGGCTATAAATGAAGAGTTAAACTGAACAGGGTGAACCCCTCGAGAAATATCCGGATCGATAGTGATCTTCATCCCCTCAGGGGTAGGGGCTAGCTGCTTCACTCAGCCGCCGGCTAAGAAACATAGCTCTAGGACTATATGAGTCATTTTCGGGCTAGTGAGTCTGACTCGCTGAAGCAGTTTAACAGCACCCTTGACTTTGGAGACATGTGACACCCCATCTACCCGTAGGGTGCCCTCCTGGAGGTAAACAGCTTCTTCTGGTCCATCGAATGGACGACGCAGCAGGAGCTTTCCACTTGTAACCCCGATCCTGTGACCCACCCTCGTCAGGGAGAAACCTTCACCTATGTAGGTGACGAAGGGTGATACCAGATTGTAGAGCTTTCGAACTGTCCCATCCTTTTTCACAACAGTGGAGAGTGGAGTAATCTCTATGTCAATAACTGTGGGAGGCCTATATAGGGGCAACCATGTTTGTCAGTCACCCCCAGGTCCAGCGCCGTACCACACCTCATGGTCAATAGCAGGCCATCATGGGCCATCGGCGGGGCACCACTCGAATAGGGTTTGACAAGATGAAAGCTGAGGTCGCTATATAGGGTGTCGATGTCTGCCACCTCTGTATCCGAGAGCTCAACCGACGGCTCGAGGATGTACTTCCTCTTCGGGAAATCGTACCGAAACACGATCTTGTGGCTATCTATGTTGCAACCCAGGCGCTCCTTCGTCACATGCTTGAGGTCTCTGAGCACCTCCACCCCATCAGCACCAATGGGGTGGAGGGAGAATGCCTTTGAGCTTGCTTCGTACTGTACGGCGAATGACTTGTCATCGCTCTCTTCTACCTTGGCAGCATCAACTGCGTCCACATCTGCCAGGTCAGTAAGACCAGTTGAGTTAGCAAATATGTGTTCCATAGCACGCTATAGGAGGGGTTTAAACTAGACATATAACCAGGCCGATTGTCCGACTGCTGCTCTCTGGTGGTGAGAACGTCATCTCACCCTCTCTAGAGGGGAGACGGGTGGTACAGTACCGTGTAGAATGGTCCTCTTCGAGGTGCCCCAGTGGGGCACAACATACATACACGCCGATGTGCTACATCAACCTCCAGGCAGTGCACACAGCAGCTCACTAGTAGAAGTCGGCCGGGACGTGATACAGTATCTCCCAGGTGCCAACAGCAAATTATGGAAAGCTATCAGTCCTAGCCTGTCCACACCTGTAAATCACCTGTTTGACAGCCCCTCCATTAACATATATGCCAGCACGGATGGGATATCGGATGCCCATTTAGAGTTTACACTCTTATTACTCATTGACCTGACATGATATCCTACCAGCATTATCTCACCCTGGCCAAGATGATGACGAAGGAGGTTCGCCCCTTCATGACCCCTGCACAGATAAAGGCCTTAAACGAACAGAGGATCGCACTGCAACAAGAAGGAGAGCGACTGCAGCGGGAGAACTGGTATCAGCAGAACACAAGCCTTGCAATGAGGCGAAGGAACAGTGAAAATTTCCGATACTGGCAGGCCCTCCTGGAGGAGAGTAAGCGGGATGCAGGAATCTTGACAGACGACGATGAGCTAGATGTCTTCACAGACGCGGATGAGCCAGGTGGCTTCTCAGACGAGGATGAGCCAGATGTCATACAGGGGAAAGAGGAGATGGCGCAGAAGTGTAGGACCAAGAAAACCATCCAGCGGCCGACCTACTATCATGGTGATAAGGTGAAGTTCCAGATGTCATGTCTCAGAAAGCTAGTGGCACCCGACATAGTGTTGGATGACCTCTGTCTAAGAGATATCTGTCTTGAAACCAGAAAGATGGCATGATTTGCCAGGCTCTCCAAAATGAACCTTTTTATGACTCATGAGCAGATTCTGCAGGTGATGTAGGTTTAATCTCCAGGTATACCATGGCAAAATCAGAGTGCCGGAAGCAACCAGAAATATACCCCTCCCTGACTGCTGATGAGGGGGGTACAGTACACGGCTGGCGACTCCAGCAGATAGATACCATCAGACAGAATCTTGTCCATGAGGCAGAAAAGTACAGCGGAACGCTCAGGCGATATAAGACAGCCTACAACGGCCTCGTGCTTACAACCACTGCTGCGGGTGTGATTGGAGACAGTGCTGATGTGGCAGCTGTGGCCACTCTCACTACAGGGATGGGGGCTATCGTCGCCATCCCGCTGGGTGGCGTGACATTAGCCACCACTGTCTTGGCCACGGGCTTGGGGGTGTGGCAGCAGAAGATCACAATGAGGCTGGAGAAGTATGTGGCACTGGCACAGAGTATGCTATGGACTATCGACGAGTCTGTCAGCAAAGCCCTGTACCGCACGGACAAACATAAAGTGCGACAGCAATACCTCAAAGGCTTCAGTGGGCGGGTTGATATGGAGGAATTAAAAAATGAGATGTTACGGCGAGGTCGCCTCGCTGGTCTCTGGAGTCGAGATGACTACCAATAGTGTGCTGTCTGTATGCTAGCTTTAAGTACACCAGTATAGATTGCCTTCCCACTGAACCTCACGACAGTCATCCGGAGCCAACCGACCGCTGACCAACCGCCCCATCACCATCAAGGATGCGCTGCAAGTTCAGACTTGGATGGCTGCTCCAAGCCTCTCATACTGTAATCAGCAGCTGAACTTTGCCGTGTGGTGTGCCACGGCAGGATGTGGAGTACGTTCCACCTTGCTTCACTCCTATTCTGGTACTCCTGAAGCTGTGCTCATCGCCAGCTGTCTCAGATTCCACATGTAGTTTACGGTGCGACGAATCCTCCATGAGCTGGGTGCAAGTCTCGCTGATACAAACGCCTTCGACCCACAGCTCAACAGTCATAGCGTATCAGCGTCCAGCAGACTACAGAGAGAGTTCAGCGCTCAGCCAGACTATCGGTGGCATGGTGGTGACAACAGCGGTCTAGGGGTTATGTATGGTGAACCGAGACGTGACTACTCAGGATTCCGCCACGAACCCCCCGATGAGTAGGCCATCGGAAGACAGCGACATTCTCGCTCGATCCAGACTTGGAACCTGGAGCGCTGGTACAAAATATGCACATCAGTGGCTTGCGGCAGAACCATCCAGATGTGTGGAAGTACTTTGTCCCACACACCACCTCAGGCCTCACACCAGCAGGGATCGTTCGGATCAACCAGTCCCTGGAAGCACTGTGCTACTGCCTCCTTACGGCACAGATCCAGCTGCACATTCCATAGATGGTGTCAGCGGAGCAAATGTCCAGGCCATGTTCATCATTCTCGTTGAGGATATGATCATCGTGGCAGACCCAAGTAGTCTTATTGCTAAGTTCCAGCAGGGGATGCAGAAGGCCCGTCGCAAACTTGACTTTGCTAATTAGCGACACCTGCAGTTGATTCCAAGCAACATGATCGTGAAAATCGAGGACCTCCAAGTCAGGGGTTATAACAAGATGATAGTCGAGGGGAGTTCCCCCGTGTTCACTTCGGCTTCAACACTGCCATCAACGCACCAACGCGTATTATGAGCCATACAGTCGTTCCGATCATGACAGTGCAGGCAGTCGACATGGCAGCTCCAGGCGCCCCGACACTGCAGCCAGCCGACACGACACCGCTTCCCGTGGTAGCCCCACGTGTGGTGTCAGGCCTAGCCATCGTGGCGCTCGGGATCAGCCTACTCCGCCGCTAGCAAATCAGCTATAAAACTATCCTGACTCTCTACAGTAGCAGTGGGGACCACGGTGAGACACTGAACCAGCTTGACATGCCCTACAACCCCTATACCTCTCTCTCTCTCTCTCTCTCTCTCTCTCTCTCTCGCGTTATGCACAACGCACGCCAATACGTACGCACACACGCACATATTCACGTACACATACGTAAGCGTGCGAACTACCTAGACAATTGTAATCAGTGGTTGATATAAATTATCATTTAACTAGTTATACATACGTTACTATTTAATTATGTTTTATTATACCCCATCTTAATGTATTTACTAATGTATTGTATTTGTATGTATGGGAGACACGCGTATAAGACTTATGTCTTACTGTGCTCCCATTGAACAAAATAAAATTCTGTTTAAACCAACCCCTATACCTGCTGCCAACATGCACATCCAAGAGCTGGAGGGTCGGCAGAACATCCTTTTTCCAGCTTGTAGTATCGCAGAGCCGTGTTCAGCATGAGTCTGGTGAGGCCATGGCAGTCTGCAACTGCTGTAACACATCTGACGGATACTCCCGATCCTTGTAGAAACCTTTAGCTCGCAGGAGCTGCTCGACGATACTCCCGCCCATGACAAGGTGTTCGAGGAAGCAGATCTGTCCCTTGCCAAATCCTAGATAGAGCTTCACAGCCGTCAGATCCTCTGTGAGCTCAGCACCAGAGAGCTGACTGAGCTCATCTGGTGTCTTCTTGTAGTCCTTCAACTCCCTGTGGAAGACATCATAGTACTTCTCACATAGCGTGAGCCCAGACATGCTTAAGATGTCTCAATATTGAGATGAATATTCATGTGTACCAACCCGGCCACATGGCAGATGCAGACTGGGAAGATCTTATTAGCTCTCTCGACGCAGACGTGTAACTGCGTTGTATACTCAGTGCTTAAACAATGACGTCAACGTTACAGATTGCGAAGCAACTGCCCGAGAGCCAGGCAAGACTTCAGAAGGTGAAGAACCTGCTGCGAACCACGACACAGAAGTAACTGACCGAAGCAAAACGTCTGGCAGTCCATGTCGCCAGTAACATGGCGGCGAATGCGGCCGTGATGCAGATGACAGGGCGAAATGAGGTTATTCCAGCTGGCACTGCGGCTGTCCTCGCTACAGTGGTGAGTGGGGTGGCCGGGCACTGTCTCGGAATAATGCACCCCATCCCAAAGATTGCCCTCACTGGTGCCTCCTACACTGTTGCCGCCAAGATCGTGAACGTGTTACACTAATGGAGGCCGCAGTTCTATGGCTAGCAACGAGTGCAATAGCTGAGATCATCGTCGCCTACGTTTAACCCCTCTGAATAGAGAGAGATTGATCACGAGATCCCTGCAGCATATGAGGCATGGCATGCTGGAGGGCGGTGTGTAGCCCATTGTCGAGCACGCGGACTGAGGATCGCCAATGCCCGGGAATGGTGGACCACCCACAAGGCATGCCCCTGCAGAGAGGGTCAGTACCCTGAGCACTGCTACGTATTCCCTTGGCCGACTGCGTGGTCCTCCTATGCCCAACTATTTTACTGGGTGTATGACTAGTAGGTTTAAGCCGTCTGTATATATATATACACATATGCTGCAGGGATCTCGTGATCAATCTCTCTCTATTCAGAAGGGTTAAACGTATATATATATATACAGACGACTTAAACCTACTAGTCATACCCCAGTGAAATAGTTGGGCATAGGACGACCACGCACAGACCTAGAAAGCAAAGAGCTATGCGATCTTGCTCACTTGGGCGAGTCACGCCTCAGTTCAGAGGATACTGTTGCCCCTATCTCCTTCCTAGACTTCGATGAGAAGGGAGAACTGCGGGAGATCCGAGGTACCATCCCAGCCTGAGATCTCATCGGGAACACTGATACGGTAGGACAATCGGCCATTAACAAGGCCAACACTGTATACAAGGGGATGGGCACCAAGGAGAGGGTGATGATGCGAGGTATGCTCGGAGTCGATGAGGCTGGAGCCATCAAGGTTATGGCTGAGTCCTATGCACAGGACCTGGTTAAGGATCTCCTGAAACCACGGAACTCATTCCGACAGGATGGAGAGAATCTCGAGATAGACACCCTCGGGTTGAGCCATATCACTGTCGATGGCCAAACAGGTGCTCCCGCCAGCCTCTGGCTACCAGAGGTGAAGAAGTCAGGGTTCTTTGGTTTCCTGTTTAAGACCACAGGATATTCATGGCTTCCCGTGTATGTATCATACAGATATTGGATGTACTAGACACTGTGGTTGCTGACACAGGCCATCTACGCTATCTTCTCAGCTGCTGCTGGGATGTCATGCTTGACGCCTCCATTGCATCCTTCGTATCCACCGGAGGTGCAGGGTTCACTGCTCTGCAGGCGAACGAGCTGGTGCAGGAAGTACTGCCGTTTAGTCTCCCAGATATAGACGAGGCTACCGCCGACCAAGTGCTAACCATCCTCCGCACGCATGTCTGTACCATTCTACAGTTGGCCGGCCGATGTTGGCCAGGTGGTGCTGACCATTGCCCCATCAGGACACAGGAAAAACATCTTGCTGAGGACTCTCCTGGCCGAACATCTACACTCTTAATACATCCTTCTGGTGTCTGACTCCGCTGCTGAGGCAGTTGACAGTAATGATCAATGGAACAATGGCCCAATCACCAAGGCGCAGAACCTGCAAGCAAAGATGGAGAAGCTGCTGTCCACCCAACTGACAGAACCACTTGTTTTAGTTATCGATGACCCTGCAATGGACCAGAAGACAGTCACCTACCTCAGCAACATCACCAGGTGCATCCGGCACACAAAGATAACTGTCTTCATCCTCTTTCAGAAGTACACCCGCGAGGACTTTATCGCAGGTCTACAGAGGGCAGCTGTACTGTACCGCTTCATCTTCAGCAACAAGAAGACAAGTGAGCTGTCACACATCAACCCATCTCTGGGAAAGGCTCAGATCTTCACCTACAAGCTGAACCCAGCCAGGAAACTAGCCTACACTATGCGTCATCGCTGACAGACTGTCGCAACTTTTTTTATTCATCAGAAGGTTGCGCGGTCTCCGCTACTTCGTCCGCAGTCTCTGCTACTTTGTCAGATGCTTGAGGAACTCCGTCAGAAGCTTGAGGAACTTCGTCAGAAGCTTGAGGAACTTCGTCAGAAGCCTGTCGCTTAAACTCTACCCACTGAGGGTCAGAGTCTAGGGCACTCTTCTTCTGGAACTTCTCACGGAAGACCCATTTTGTCCATGCACGACGAGCATCTGACTTGCGAGCGGATTTGATGAGGTAGTCCTGGTAGTTATCTGGGAATTTCAGAAATGCTGCCAGATCACTGGCCAATCTCCTGCGCCATTCTTCGTTGAAGATGTGCTCAACAGCCTCCTTGTGGCCAACAGTGAACCCCTCCTGAGTACCGTCTGCATGACCAGTGTCATGGCTCTCTGCTACAGCGGCACTGGCCTCCTCCCTGAAGTAGTTATTTGCTCCAGACTGGAGGCTATCCAGCATCTCTCGCTCTTCCTGGCTATGGAGGCTAAATACGGCAGCCCATTTCCCGACAATTAGTAGATCTTTGGGGTCGACCCTCACATTTTGGAGAGTTAGAATAACAGGACTGTTGGTTTGGGCCCCAGGAGGTAGGTTGAGTGTCCTGCCCTGGGTGCTGTCAAACTTCCGGTAGAGTATCCGAGGCAGGAGTTCCTTTGTACTACGAGCTGGTGCTCCTTCCTATATGGCGGCCAGTATCTCTGCATCAGATGGAGGTGTGACCTTGGCTCGCTCGTGGATAATGTCGATGTCACGAAGCAGTCCTCGGACCCTGTCACAGTGGGACAGTGCACGCCGTGGCTGTCGTGCCGACTTGTCCTGCTGCCTATAGACAATCTGCTGGAGAACTTTACCAAACATGGCAGCCGTTTAACCCCTCTATATACCCAGACCTTAAACATGCTGCAGTATGTGCAACATCCAGATGGGGTGTCTGAACCCGTGACATCGCACCGCACTGATCCACAGAAGGACTGCCTGACGGTCATTCGACCCAGTATACACGATAAGAACCCGTTGTCGCTGCTGGGAAGTACATTGACTTTGCAATCTCGGCACAGCTTCACAAGATCAAGAGCATGACACTCGAGTTAAAGCTTCAGAGCACAATAGAACAGACGGTAGAGCTCCCGCAGGGTCTGAACAGGTGGGAAATCGTGCAGAGCAACAGCACCGGGGACACCACCTATGTGAACGATGAGTACCGAGTCCTAGGTCCGCTGGCTAGTGGCCCAACCTTCTATGCGAAGGGGAAGGGGTACTACGCTGTGGCGTGCAATGAGGGGTTCACAGAATTCTAACTACGGGCAGGTGTCGAGAAGCCAGTGGCAGTTCCACTCATAAACCTCCTCGAGAACACACACGTGAATCCCGCTGCCATGCAGGATAGGCTGTTCCTCCGGGTGTACACTGAGCAACTCGCAGATGCGACGATGAATGCTCCAAGACTTCATGTCCGCCATGACGAGAATGACCAGGAGCTGAAGCAAACGGGTTCCAAACAGCGGATCGTGCATGTGGAGCGAGAACACCAGCAGGTCCAAGCCACAGCTAACCAACGGGTAGAGCTGACATTGCATCATGGTGCATCGGACTGTGTCGCTGTTGCGGTCCTGGTTCAGAAGGGAGGAGTTATCCAGCAGGTGGATAAGCTAGACGACTTCAAGCTTGTGGTTGCTGGGACCAATGTTCTTTGTGAGGTACACGAGCTGGGTGATTGCCAACTCTACAGACAGAGAACTAAGCCATATGCGCTTCTGCGACTAACCAGTGGAAGCGACGACCTTGAGTCGGCACCCGAGGGCCGTCACCACCTCGGGGGCAAGGACATCCCACCTAATCAGGGCAACCAGCTCAGCTTCAACATCGGAAACCTCATATCTGGGACTTGCTCATTAGGTGTGATGGTACTTTACTTTGGCTATGCTAAGGTATGTGTGTCGAACACATTAGGTATTCAGCTTGAGCATGCGTAGAGCATGACTCCTGTCGTCACCGCTGCAGCTGCGACCACTACTCTAAGCTCTGCTATCTTCTGACCTGTCGATGCTTCATAGTCGAGCGTTGGCTCAGAAACAGCCTCGTAGTACTCATCGAGACTCTCATCTGCCTCTTTGAGGCTCTGGTTGGCCTGATCTCGGAGTTGACGTCGGCGTGCCTCCATCTGGTGCATATGATCGAGGGCTTTGCTGTACTCAAACTTCTCCTTAGACAGGTTCTCCATCGCCCGGTTATGATGCTCACGCTCGACCTCTGCCGCCTTCTTGCTGAGTCCCCAGTTCGCTATGGCAAACACGCCCGCATTCAAGATTGCAGATACCATGCTATAGACTACACTTTAAAGCTACTTTATAGCTGTCCCCCAGCGACGGATTCCCAGAGCGATGTATGAACCAGAGTCTTATGAAGATCCAGTCGAGGATATAGATGACGAGGACTATGAGTAGGACTATGATGAGGAGGAGGATGCAGACGACTACGATGTAGTGAAGACCGCGGGCGAGTATAATGATGTAGAGCCTGAATCCCGCAAGCCCGTACACAGAGCAAAAGGAATCTATCGCACTTACGTAAAATGTTCTATCGGTCCACTGGCAGCAGTTGGGGCTCTGATCGCTATGTTCACAGCGAAGGTTGGCGAGACGGTCCACAAGATCGCCAATAATGCTCTCCATGGGGTGGAGAAGATTTCTAAAGCCATACCAGCCATCGCCTCAGGAGTAGGTACGTTCTTCGAAGTCGCAGGCCATTGGCTACCGTACGTTGCCATAGCACTCGTGGCCATCTGGGCCGCTGAACATTTAAGCCATACTATATAAGGATGGCATCTCTGTATGATCTGGTCAAGTCCCTTAACTTCCGAGGGTTGGTCGATAAAATACCATCAGTGAGGATCCAGCAGAGACTAGACGCCGGTGTATGGAGGTGTTTGAGGAGGTCTTCAGTGAGAGTCGAATGAATGATACCCATCTGTTCATCTGTTTAGAGGTCGCCCCGTCCGTGCGAAATAGGACGGTGGTGGACGTCAGTGATAAAATCACTCAGGACATGCGTGACAGGACGGGAGTGGACGTCAGTGATAAAATCACCCAGGCCGTGCATGACAGGATGGGAGTGGACGTCAGTGATGAAATCCGGGAGTTCTGTCTTTCTTGAGGAACTCTACTATCAGCCTGGTGGATATTAGCGTGAGCCACCTCAACTACTCGAGGCTGCACGTCGCAAGGGCCACAACTTCAAATTGGAGGCAGTTAGCCAGTGGCTCAGCCACCAGGGGATGTGGCAGATACACAGACCTCGTCCATGGCACATCAGACATGCCCATTTCGAGGAAACTGTCCAGAACAGAGTTCACCAGGCAGATATTCTATTCCTGCCACATGATTCGATTGGTCATAAGACCTACAAGTATGCCCTCACCATCGTCGATGTCGGCAGGTACAAGGCGGCAGTACCGCTCACAGCCAAGTCAGCTGGCCAGGTGGCCCAGGCATTCTAGGGTGTCTACGAGGCTTCGGAAAATCCCCTCCAGTGGCCGGAATTGTTGCAGGTGGATGAGGGTAAGGAGTTCAGAGGGGAGACTGCAGCCCTCATGCGGAAACACGTGTGGCAGTTAGACGAGGCGAGGGAGGGCATCACCGTGCCCAGGCTATCATTGAGTGGTGGAATCGGACACTGGCAGAGAGACTGTTCTCACACCAATACGCCCAGGAAATGGCCGCGCCAAGTGAACGTTCTAGAGTATGGGTAATAGGGCTGCCTGCTGTGGTGGAGAGATCTAATGCCGAGGTTACTAGGCTAATCGGGAAGAAGCCGGTAGAGGCTATCAGACACTCTGCTGGTCACAGCTCTAGAGAGGCGGACAAGGGAGAGGGGTGCCTACCACCTGATGCTCTGGTTCGGTACCTGTATGACCTTGGTGAGCTGGAAGGGGGTCGACGGCGTGCAACAGATCCTATCTGGTCGATAGATGTTCACAGGCTTGACAGGTATGTGGAGGCGGAGGGGCAGCCTACACTGTACAACCTGGCATGCCAGCACGGAGTGGCTAGGCGACCATTTGTCGTCGAAGAGCTTCAGCTAGTCCCTGAAGACACACAGCTACCACCCCTAGGGTGCTAACATGATACTCGATGGGCTCAGTATGGACCCCATCTGGCAGCACATGGCGTGTATCATAGTAAGCGGAGAGTCCGAGTTTTTCACACGCATACGTCACCATACTCTGTTTGCGCATGTTTAGGCCTCGATTGGTGGCTCTGTCCACCCCACCATGGAGGGCGCTGTAGATCCTCTGCTAGGAGATGTCATTCTGCCGTTTAGACATTCCCTTGGTCGAGCATTTCACTTGCACATTTCTGCTGTTCCAGTGGTCTGTGTTCTCTACGTAGTAGCACTTGGAGCAGAGAGCAATACCACGAGAGCCTTCGAACTCGAGCTTGAACAATCCCGGAGTGTGGTTAGACCATTTGTTCCATGCCAACCAGTCTCATTTGCAGGCCTCATACTCCGTTCGCATCTCTGGGCGTATCACCTCATCGAGGTTGAAGCCTGCTATGGTGATATAGGCAGAATCAGTGTCCATCTGCAGGTACTCGAAGCTGTCACGAGCTATGTAGCAGTCGAGGAAGTCATAGTAGAACTCCAGAATTCGCAGCTTCGCCAGCTCATATACTGCTATACCCACCTGTAAGGGGCGACGAATGGTGATTTTAGCCTTACAGCTCTGCAATCCGTAGGAATCACCGATCTCCTCTAGATCCTCGAACCATGCACTACACACGGCTCTGTCTACTGCTCGTTCATCCTTAGTGAAGCTCGTCTTTGTATGACGTTCTAATGCCTCGATCAGCTTCCCATATGCACTGTTGCTGAGGAGTTTGAAGAGATCAGCCAACATGGCCTTACTTTTGTCAACATTCACGGTACGACGTGCCTCAGTAACATAGTCTACAAACCAATCAAAAGGTTTCAGTGATGTGTAGTCTATAGTGCGATAGATAGCAGTAATCTCTACCCCATGGGCAACGTACCACTTGAGAGTTGGTGCATACAATACCCCCATGGGTACTTACCAGAGAGTGCACCAACGAGCTTGCTAGTTATAGACCTTTGTCGACCTGTTTTATCAAGGTATGCACGCATCTCTGAAGGTATAGCCTCATCTGGGATCTCACGATTATAGAAGATGGGAGACATCTCCTCGAACTTTGGCCATAACTCTTCAGGTACCTCAATGTCGACCTCAGCAAACCCGAACCAACGATCCACTAGCAGATCCTGCTTAAAGTGTTCAATATCACTGCTTACACGCCCACCCCACCGTCGTACAGTTTATTTACCACACGGCATTGCTTGGGCCATGGTTGACAAATACAGAGCATTTGCATCATAACCAAGGAGACGTTGACATACTCGCTTATCTTGGCGAAATCGGGTAGCCGGAGACTCGTGATATCTCGTGAACACAATGCTTAGCCCCCCCCCCCCACAACAACAGCACCCTTTAACTTCTCATAAGCTTCCTTGCCCAGAGAGTAAAGGCTAATACCCGGCTCATGTTCAGCAGTACCATGAAGTAAGTACTGAAGCGACACACCAGAAAGTGACACCGCATCCTTCAGAATGTCAATACCTCGTTCTGTGTAGAATTCTCGCATCTTCTCCAAGGCTTCAATGAACGGGCTAACATTCAAGTTGTTGTAAAATCGCAACCAGTCAGCAAACGTCTTCATCCCCAGATCTCTGATAGTCTGCTTACATGCTTTCCACTCTGACAACTCAAGAAGGTAACCACCTTTGAGCTCGGACCACCACACAGGATAATCATGTAGTCCAGGATAGTCAAGCTTCTCAGGTGAATCGAACCATTCATAAGGTAACCAGCTCTTCTGGTGCATGTAACCGTAGGCTTTGATCCATTTCTCATAAGAAACCCCTGGGCCGAGGTAGTTGATTACATCAAGAAACCTCAGTTCAGGCGTAATGAGGAACATTGTCTGACTAGCCTTCTTGGCGACTTTCACCGTTCCTTTAGACGAAGTAGTAAGTTCATTCACGAAGTACTTCTTGATGAGGTTCAGGTCATACCACCCAGAGTTGAAGCCGAGCACAGGCACCTGGTCACACCACTCATTGATAAGTCGCTGCTGTTGTTTTGGTAACTTGTCCAAATCTGTGGGTAGATACTGTGATCGAACCCTTGCACGGATCGTGGAGGCTCGTAGTTGGATCTCCTGAATGAACTCTGAAATCAGCACTTTGGAGTTAGCATTGCAGATGTGAGTTGGCGAGCCAGAACAATCGATGGTCGTTTTCCCTCCTGTACAACGGTCAGCATGGCGATGGAGACCACATGCTTGGGTGAACTGCTGTTGACAGTCCCACAGCTGAAAATCTGGGCCAGCATGGAGAGGTCCTCGGTGAAGAAGGCATGATGGTCGTACACTCCTATTGCCATGATGGTCGGATAGTGTGCAGGTTTCCTGGTCAGATGCCAGCTACTCAATTCAGTGGGCTCATAAACACGAATCCATGTCTTCGCAAATAACTCTACCTGGTCTAGGGACGTCTTTGGTACGTCAGCCACAGGCCTGTTCAGGCCATAGAACAGTTTAACAAGCTCTCGTGCCGGAGCTGTACTTCTATCAGCTCTTGCACAATTCTGGACTGCTGGGCATCTCCAGAGGCACATGTTATCTGTGTAGGTATCGAGTGCCACCATTCCCTTCCTCCATCGGAGCCAGACCGGGAGGGCCCTGTCCCTAGCAGAGGCTGGCGGTCGATGACAACCTTTACCTCAACATCGATTGATCTGACGAAGGCCCACGCGGGATTGGGCCGATTGATATTGTCTGGGTCGGGGCGTGCTTGCTCTCTGTCCTCCACCCAAGTCTGGGTCTCTCCTAGTGTATTCATCCAGGGACTTCCTGGAGCATTCTTGTGCAAGAGCATTACCCTACCATCCTCGATGTGGTGGATTCGATAGGTGTGGGAATACCGAAGGTAGAAGTCGTTCTGAACAGTCCGCAGCTTCTCCATGATCCGACCTGTAATGTCTCCTTCTAGCCCTCTGAAGAATGTCCAGCATACTGTTCGCCGTCCTCTCTCCTCTGTCTCCCTCTCACCGAGACGCTCGTTGAGTATCTGCTGACCTTCTTGTCTCATACTCTAGGCTAAGGTTTCAGATCTCGGTCCCCTCCTTAATCGTCTTCTGATTCGGTCTAGAAGAGGTAGCGTTCTTGCGGATGGCTTGCCATCCGAGTTGCTACAGCTTTGGCCCGTAAGCTGGCATTCGTCTGCTCATACAACTGACGACTCTCACCGAGCAGCTGTGCTTTCTTGTGAGTGTACCATGGATCCTCAGAGGTGAGCGCCGGAAACCTCCCTGTCTGTTTTGCTCGAGAAAGTCGCTTTAGCCACTCCTCGGCAAGGGTTGGGAGTCGCTTTCGCCACTGGTGTGTGCAATCATCCGGAGCAGGTCGGCTTTGCGGGCCTTAGAATATCCTCTAAGACCGAATTGCTGTGCCATCACTCGAAGCTGTGTTACAGTGACCCTGATGCAAAGTCTATATTTAGATCGTAAACCTTTCTGTGCCTCTTCAAGGGTGTTACAGTAAGTGGCGATCAGTACCTGCGGGTGGTGTATATACCTGCGGATGCCTGTCTCTAAATGGCTGTTCAACCCTATTATGTGTGGCGATCAGTACCTGTGGATGGTGTATATCCCTGTGGATGCCTGTCTCTAAATGGGCGTTCAAACAATATTATGTGTGGCGATCAGTACCTGTGGGTGGTGTATATCCCTGTGGATGCATGTCTCTAAATGGGTGTTCAGACCCTATTATGTGTGGCGATCAGTACCTGTGGGTGGTGTATATCCCTGTGGATGCCTGTCTCTAAATGGGCGATCAGTACCTGTGGGTGGTGTATATCCCTGTGGATGCCTGTCTCTAAATGGGCGTACAGACCCTATTATGTGTGGCGATCAGTACCTGTGGGTGGTGTATATCCCTGTGGAGGCCTGTCTCTAATTGCCTGGCATGACGGGTTTAAGTTCTTCCATAACTAAACTGAACTTTCTCCTAGCACAGACCTTCTTGTAGTTCATTATGTTGGAATGTTACGCCCCCCCCCACCCCCGCCTCGCAGGCTTTACATAGTCCACAGTCTGTATAAATACCTGCCGCGCATCCTCTGCACGGCTTCGGCTCAACAGCAGCCTTCTGCATCTAAGCATTGTATGTCGCACAATATTCTCCAACACAGTTCATTAAGCATCGAAAAGGCTTACCACGCATGAGCCATTTGCATGTATTATAATGCATGTTTGATAAAGTCTATATCAAGATCTTAAACCTCGGGCTGATGGGTGTAGGGGCTTGGTGTATGTATTTGCTGCAGCATGATAAAAACAGTCGGCAGTAGTCGTTTTAGATGTAAATGAATTACAAAAAATGTGAACGTAATGTAATATCCTAGGCCAATATATCGGTCTTTCTTTACGCACGCTTGCACGCACGCACACACGCGCGCGCACACCCACACGCACGCACACACATCTGGTGGTATCACGTTGGTAGCTGGAATGTTACAGACCAGCATTATCTAATTACTAATTGATAATCCTTGCTTTCACTCACAGTATACTCCTAAAAGTTAACACGAATGTGTAGAACAGACACCCAGTAAAGTTCACATATGTCTACATATGTAGCTGGATCGAGTTAGTTGTTAATTATAAGAGAGATACAAATCAGGTATATGAGTAGGCCTATTACAAGTATAATGGTTGACAATTTATGTAACAAGCATATACATATATTGCAAACTTAATTCATGCTGGGAATATGGACCCCTGTTGGGTAATATGGACACTGTGTCCATATTCCCCCTAATTGATGTGTCCATATTCCCCGCACCAAGACCACCTGTTCTCAGTCACTCTCACTTCCAGATAAGAACGGATGGCTGTCTCGACACGTGGGTTTCGTGAGAACAAATATCCAATGTATTTGCTCGGTTGCATCTTTCATCCATCAATTAAAAATACCGATAGCTCATCCACATAATGCCAATTCTTTAAATCGAAAAATATAGGGTGAAAAAATGCGAATGGCTCACTTACCTCGTAATTCACGAAGCTACTATCATTTGACGTGCACACTAATTGTCAACCTATATGGCGTAATAAATAAGCCTGCATGACCCTTCAAATGTATCCTAGCGACGATGATGGCGTAAATGTAGGGCCGAAACACGACGGGTGCACTATGTTGTTGATTTAAATTGTGTAATATACATACTACCTATAGTCCGAAATAATCCTGTTTTGTTTGTCGTAATCTTTGGCGTCGCATTGGTCATAACTCTTAGCAAGTGATACGTCACAGCGAGGAAAACTGACAGCGCAAAATGATGCATTTAAACGCGTTTCTGCCTTGCGTTCAGTAGGGGAAACGTTTCAAAATGTTTTTCTAATCTGCAAACTATTGGCAATGTGCTGTTTTCGAATTAATTGCATCATATAATATATACAAAACGAGAAACGTCGATTTGGTACATGCAGCGCTCTGGAACATTTTCCCTACTGCACGCAAGGCAGGTATCGCCGTTATTGGAAAATGTGTCAAAATATCAGTTTATATGATGAATTTAATCTCAAACTTGGTCCAATTTCAAACCTACCGTGCTGATTTAAAGATGCATATTCACACCAGAATGCTTGAAAAGAAAATTATTAGAAGTGTATGCTTTTAGACTCTTAACAGCTCTTGTGTCAACAGCGCATTAACGCGCTCAAAATAATATTTATTTCAATTAACCAATTGCCCATACTTTGCAAGGAAATTTCGAAATTTGCAGCCAAAAAGAACATGTTCGTAAATTTATAACGAACACTTACAGAAAAAATTGATTTCTGTTGTCGTTCAATGGACATTCATCAAAAGTGTAATGGTCAAGAAAATCCAGGTTTTCGCTTAGCCAGTGTCCAATTGCAGACCAGGAATACTATTTTTGACAATTTATTACTTGAATGACTGGCTCGGTTACCGAGCCAGTCATTCCAGTAGAAAACTTTCAAACACATTCCTCTCTTAGCCGGCAAATGGAAATTTCTCAAGATCACTGCAGAGGTTGATTTTGACAAACTTGACCATTAAAGGGTAAGTTGACACAAGAGCGGTTAAATTGTGCACCTAGATGGAATTAAACGAAATAAATCTTAAAATATGATGATTAGCATTTGGGTGTTAGTGTGGCTGATGAGCTGGGGTAGGTTATATGTGACTCTACCCTCTTGTATGGTATGGTGTGTATACATTAGATGGAGTGTTGTTCATTTGAAGGCGTGTAATGACTGGCTTATGGCTTATGGTCAGAATTGAGGTCTGTGCCTCCATAGGAAGACAGCTGTTGCAGGCCTAGAAACTTGTGGGGCTTTGCAAACAGCGATGCGCCAGTCCATGTTGTCCGGTGACGTCATGAGCGTTTGAAAGCCATGCTTGTGGCAAATAGGCCATTGGAACTAAGGAATGTCACCAGTACATCTCAATTGCTATTGAGTGGGCCCTCTCCATACGATCCCATGCATAAGCCAAGTCTTGAGCTTGTGTCCGCAATTCCGAGTTTACCCAGCTTGGAGTTGAAATCTCAACACACAAACAGTTGCCATCTGTGGCCTATTGCGCTACTCAACACATACGGAAAATCCTATCCATTGTTACTCTCTGCCGCATCGGAGACAAGATCGATGACTTCACTGGATCATGTCAAAATGGCTTCAAACGTGGACGCAGCTGCGCAGAAATTACATGGGCTCAATGCATGTTTGTGTCGGTTGTCATGTCCGAACACTGGGATTTCCACAAAATGGGCATTGACATGTCACGAGCCTTCAGCACAACTAAACACACAAAGATCCTGCGCCAGGCCAGTTGCACTGACTAGTGAGAGTACTACTTGCAGACACCACGCTGAGAGAACGGATCAAGTCAGTGAAGTCTGTAGAGTTTGAGACATCTCCGGTGCTTTTCATCTGTTACCTTGCTGCTGCATTGAAATCCGTGCGGGGAAAGTTCAACAAGACCAAACCCGCAGTGACAATACTGAGTATGCCGCTAGAGATGGAATATGCCAACGATGTGGACTTCATAGACGAAGAAAAGAAACCCCCTCACAAACATCTCCCAATATCTGCAAGTAAACTAAAAATTGAAAATCTCTTTATGAAAGAATCCAAACCAGAGTTCACCCACATATACCTATCTACAAAGCATGAAACTAAAGAAAATGACGATTCACTTCATGGTGGCGAACCATGGATGAAAAGTAAAATCCTGAGCTAACTGCTTTGCAGTACTTCTGACATTGGTGCACACTGTGTCAGGGGAACATAGCTTTCCAGTCCTTCTGGAAGCTATGGTTTCGTAGATCAAAGATGCCCGTGATAAAAGGACTACGTTTATACAATGCAACCTGCGTATCCTTGATGTTGTATAACTGTCGCGGCTGGGCTGCTCCAGACAAACTCGATGCCTGCAACTGCAAACACATACGCACCATCAATGGACACCGATGGCCAGACAGCTTAATTTCCAATGATGCACTATACAAGATATCTAATACGCCGCCGATGTCTGTAAAAGTCGCCCAACAAAGACGGTCTATGTTTGGCCATTTGCTAAGCATGCCAGCAGACTCTCCATCACCGAGAGCCCTGGAATTCTCCCTACGCGGAGCCATGAAATACAAGGACAGAAGCAGCATTGTATAAATCTGCTAAGCGTGCTACGAGGTGACCTCACGAAAGCAGGACGCGGTGCACTCAAGACAAGAATGGACCTGATGGTGCTCAGGATTTCGGCTGAGGACAAGACACAGTGGGATAAAGGGAAGAAGGACTGATTGCATCTGTATGGTGTTTCTACAATAATCATACATCATATATATGATGAGTTCATTCCTTATAAATGAATATAATTTTCTTAACTTGACAAGATGAATTAGTGTCACGAGTTCCAAATCAAACTTTATAAGTAAAGGATTATATAGATGTATACCGAAATATATGTTAAGATTCATTTTGTTTCATTAGATTGAGATTTACATTTTAAGTTTCTAAAAGCATATAATTATATATGACACTATTTACTTTTCAACCAATCAGGAAAAACATCGCCAGTCCGCGTCCATACATAGATTCAATGGCATTGCGACAATCTAGTCTGGCAGTGTGGTCGAAAAACAAGTATACATGTAAGCTTTTAAATATATTGAAACTAAATTGAATGTTGCCACCTTAGCCAGCAGCAACATCAAGGCGAATCAGTTTCAAAATTTTATAAAGAATAGCATTTGCATAATAATGAAGAAAGTGCCATACCTGTGTGTATATATACGTGACATAACAGTTTTTTTGTAACAATGTAAAAGAAATTTGATTTTTCTCGGATTCTCCTGATCTTTTGGATTTTCAGCTTTTGGCTCATGTCCAAAGTATTGGAATCCTAATGTATGGTCCCACCCTTTCATGCGTTCAAGTTTGAGCCCAAATCTGACACGTACATTCCGAAAAATATATTAATCCTTAAATTGATCCACTTGAGATCCGGGGTCTTTTACCTGGATCCGGTCCAAATTCTGGAAATGTTCTAACATGCCACAGTCCTTCATTGTGTTAAATTTGAGTTGAATTGGATAAGTATTTGTTAGATAAATCTCCGGACACACAGACAGGCAGATGCATAGGCAGACATAGAGATATCGCAATACCCTCTTCAACACACCACACCCCCGCCTCCCCAACACCACCCCATCCGCCAGACCCCCCACCCCACTCTCCCCCTCCCACCCGCCATGCCCAACGCCCACCCCCTTACGGGACGAGGCTAATAAAATGTAACAATAGAAGAATCATTTTAGCTATGTTCCGCCCATTTCTAGCTAAGCTCCACTCACGCTTTGTGCAACACGGGATCGAGTTATATGATTTGAACCTAGACTTCCCAAAAATCCCAGTTTCAATGTAACTATTCAAGGAAGCTGTTAAATATTTTGAAAGTAAGATGACTGGATGTTGCTGTTGCCATAGGCAAATGGTACACTTGACGGGTTATTCAATGTTCCTGATGGAGAGCCAGACATCATTCAGTATGCATTGTAATACTGATGACAGCGTACATATGACGGAATTGATTATTACGTCATATATTTGGTCGGCAGATTGGATATATCCATGGTGTTGATATTAGATTTCCTGTATCCGTGTATGAGTTCATACGAATATAGATTATGAATGAGAAGGCAACTCTACGCGTAGCTAGAGCCATGGCCATGGGCCAAAAGAAAGAGCAATACATGATCCCACCATATATAGATGCCATAAAATGTATTTTCCCATTGGCTATAGAGAAACAAATGCGCATCAATGCTTTGTAAGACAAAATTTATCTACAATGTAATAAATAGTATGTTGAATATTTTGAATCTGATTTGACTGGAAACTGTTGCTGTCTATCTCTCGCAAATTATGTTCACATTTTTCAACAACCTACCTAATGTATAATTATCGTAAAATTGAGACTCTGGTAATACACTCTTCAACTGAGTAACAATATGAGATGGAAACCCAGATAAACATCAATAGCTATTGATTCTCGTTCTTATTTTTCAAAACTTTGTTTAAAATTCATCTATGAAAAAGTGCCTATTATATGCTCGGAGGTAGGGTCCACAATAAGATAAACGGATGGCAAACACCTCTCTAGAGAACTAGTTTGCGCATCCCGCAATTATCTCCAAAATAAGGAGCTACATGTGTAACAAAATTGCAGACAACGAATCCTGGGATATCGATTCTCAGACAATATTCAGAGAATATTTCAAATATTCAAATGGTCTTAATAACAATAGCAACATAATCAATCGATCGCAAAAAAATTGCTTCTGTACTCATCAGAGTGATTTGCGTCACGTGTTGTTTGCTACCAACCAGGAAGACAAAGACATATTTATGTATAAATATGAAAATCAGTATTTCGTCGGACAGTCTTCTCTTGACAATCAGATTATTTAATTTCCTTTAGGATAATGGACAACTAGTTTAGCGGTACCATTAAAACTTGTTTTTAAATTGCAAAAGGGCAGCATGACACAGTTGAAAAAGTCTCTAAATAATTAGGAATTTAGTAAATTTATAAAACACAGCACAAATATAGTATTAAGAGTCTTGTGCCGATACATTCCCAGAATACATAAATACGAGCTAAGCGTGGCAATACAAACACTAAGACATTTTAATACAACAACTACGTAAAATGGAAGCAGATGACCCCAAGCCTGTTACACAAAATGATGATAGATGCAGATCTCCGGATGAGACCAATGTCAAGTAATGTACTGGCGGCTACCGGTACCAGGATTTAGACATTGTGTTCCAGAGGAATTTGACACGTGACCTAGCCAGAGAAGGCATCACAAGTTCTCCATATATCTCATACATGGAGCAAATAGAGAAGCCACGCTAGGCTTGATCAGATCCATCACTGTGACGCTATACACAGTAGGAGTAGTCGCTAATATTCTCCCCCTGTCTTACTTGCTGAAGTTTCGTCGCTACCGCTCTCTCCAATGTTCACACGCATCTTCAGCCTGGCCATCTGTGATCTAAGTACATGTGGAGGAGCTATCATCATGACCATGATTACAATGCCAACACTCACTTGTCGAGGGTGGCTCTGCTCATTTTGTTTCTGGCTTGTTTCATTTTTCTATGGTGCAAGCGTGGCGCATATGATATTCTTCTCAATGCTTAGGTCAGTATATTGCCACAGACTCCACCACACCTAGTACGACCAGCACCAAATAAAAACACAACTAGTACTAGCACAACTAAAACCACCACCATCACCACCAACACCACAACCACCACCATTACCACCACGACAGCTGCTACTACTACTACTACTACTGCTGCTGCTGCTGCTGTTGGCGTCGACGACGACGACGACTACTACTACTACTACTACTACTACTACTACTACTACTACTACTACTACTACTACTACTACTACTACTACTACTACTACTACTACTGCTGATACTACTACTACTACTACTACTACCACTGCTGCTGCTGCTGTTGCTGCTGCTGCTGCTAGTACTGCTACTGCTACTTTTGCTACTGCTGCTGTTGATGTTGCTGTTGGTGTTGCTTTTGTTGTTGTTGTTGTTGCTGCTGCTGCTGCTGCTGCTGCTGCTGCTGCTGCTGCTGCTTCTGCTGTTGTTGTTGCTGTTGCTGCTGCTGTTGCTGCTGCCGTTGCTGTGGAAACGTTAAATATGTGGGTGACAAATTTGGAATTGATGACATCTTTGTAACATTGCTAATAAGTCGTGAAGTTTTGATGTGTCTGTAATTCTGTGAAAAGGGCTCGCCCTCCACATCCCATGCACCAATGCACGGACCCACACCTACCTCTCTCTTCTAGAGCGTGGTCAATGATGCTTACAGGTTGCTTCCGACTATCAGACAAATTAGAAGCGTTGGAAACAAATAAGACCGTATCTTTGGATTGTGAAAATTGCTCATTTAAGATGCTAAATATGCGTAAGTAATTATCACAAGAATGTGCATGACATAATTTTGGCATTTTTAGCGTGCATTTAATATAGGAAGTTAATCGGTCTTGAAAGAGTTTGTGTTCATCAATAATAGATATATTTTTATTTTAACATTTAAACAGGTTCTATCAGCTTGTATTCCCTTTGCCAGCTATGGCAAATGTGACTCGCGGATTACCAAGATATGCCTTGCACTATGGATCTGTGTAGCGGGATTCAGTTGTCTCACACCTATTTACTTCAAGTCTCACTCATTCTCGTATAAGACAATGATCCACGTGGTGTGTGCATTCGATACTGCATTCGAGGAACTGCGATCTTTCATGATAACCATATATTTGTTTGTTCCAACGATTCCCATTGCTGGATTCCATTTGGCGAAATATTGTCTGGTCAAATGGCAAGCGACACGAACAATTTCTGATGATAAAATCGATCATAAGCGTCAGACAACTGATGCATGAGCTGTGACTGTGGTCGTTGCGGTGTTCTGTCTCAGCTCTCTACCTCAATGCGTTCATATATATGTGAGAGAGTGAATTTACATGACTTTAATTAATGAATAAATAACTTTCCACCCAGCCTATGTACTTGTTTAAGCCACACGGTATATGCTCAATTCCAGCATTCGCTGGTCATATTAATTAACCTGTCACCCTCCCAGCTAATTTATGCATGCTTGGTGTATGAATATGTATCTAAGAGAGGAGCTGGACTTGGTTCCTGAGTGCATCTTGGATAGTAATCTTGTGTCACATGAGATAACTTGAGGTATCCATGTGAAACTGAATTGGTTTAATCTGGCTATCCCATAGGTGTAATTTAGTAACTAAGATATAGTTCAGGACTATTTGGCGTCAATTAAAATCTGACCAGATCAGGTTGTAGTAATGGGAGGCAGGGAGAACAGCTGAGTGAGAGAGAGGAAGTCAGATCTGTGTTTAAGAGGACCGGACTGTGCATAGCAGGAGTGAGAGTAAAAACCTATAAAGGTTAGCACAGTGAATTGCATGGCATTTACCTAGAAATATAGACATGGCTGTTTTTCGGCATTGTATGGCAAATTAAAGGATGAGAACTGAATAACCAGGCTTCATGGATTCAAATGACGGCTATTCGGTGGGATTGCTGTAGAGAATCTGGCATCCGAAATGTTGTCTTGTAAGCTATGGGGGTTTCTGATACGTGAGTTTTAACCTGAAAACCATGGTATTCAAAGCAACATCACTGTAAATAAATTCGCCTATATAGCATTTCATCAGCCAGTGTTTATGTTTCATCTATTCCTCAATTCAACGAACCTAAGGTGACATATAAGAACTTTGTCACTCGTAGCCGGGTAGTACAACCATATTGCAAAATGTATTTACCCTGTTACAATTTGGCGCTGCGAGTAGGATTGAGGACACTGTAGAACTTTATTAATTTAAGTTAGGGACATAGACACTGATGTATCATCATAATAGGCACCTGGGAGCAGTACAGTGAAGGCTGAGAGGCAAAGGGACATCCCAGCATCACACATACAACAGCAGCATCAGAAACCCCCATATGCAATGGTCGTTATTATGGAAGAACATCATCAAGTTGCTATCCGATACGGTAACATTATAGACTCATACTATTACCATGATTGTGACGCTTAGCCAGATTCATCTCCAAGATATATTTAAGAGACATGTTGTTTATTGTTGATAAGTTCATCACGGTGTTAAAGGATGATACATGGTTCATAATGATTGGCTATTAACCAATTAGTTGCATAACCTCCTTAATTGCTCATTATATTAGAAATGTACTATATATTTGTTTTTATCGTATATGGTGGTCGCTTGTATTGTGCTTCACACTTGCTTTGTTCCTAAACTAAGTGTGTATCTATTGATAGTTACGCTAATGTTGGTGTCTGTGTGACTGCAGCTGCATAGAGGCATAGATTTCAATTGCAACATAAATTAATTTAAATTGCAACATACATTAAATTCAATTGCAAAATAAATTGATTTCAATTGCAACATAAATTAATTCTAACAAATAACTTTGAAATGGATGCCGAATTGTTGCAGGCTGAAGTGGCCAAATTAAGGCTAGAACTAGACCAAGCCAAAGATGAGAACACGAAACTAAGGGAAAGGGTTAAGAAAAGTAAACCTACTCTACCTGGGGGTAATGATCCTAAGGGCACCACAGGTGGGGTTGGGGAAAGTGAAATGTCACAACAAGCAGAACCCTCCCGCATAGTTTATCTAGCACCAGAGAAACGTCTGGAGAAATTTAGTGGGCCAGGGGATCACAGGTTAACCCTTGAGGAATGGATATCAGATATGAAAAATTATATAGCATCACATCCCATGTCCAGTGCCCAAGCTTACTGCTTCATCCGAAATAACCTTGTGGGACCAGCCCGAGCTGAAATTGAAAGCAGAGAAGAGGTAGAAACAGTAGATGAAGTTTTCCACGTGTTGCAGGAAATCTTTAACGAGTCTGGAACTGTACACCAGCGCCGACAAGCTTTCTATCGGCGTCGACAAGATCCACGAGAAACAATACTAGAGTTTTCCCATGAGCTACTAAAGTTAATACGCTCCATTGAACAACTTGACCCTAGAAGTAAAAATGAAAAGGATGACATGCTGAAATCTCAATTTGCTGAGGGTGTTGGCGATATCAGTCTCAAAAGATAACTTCACAGGCGGATTTCAGAATACGAAGAGGACACTTTCTTTGAAGTGCGTGACTGGGCCATTGAGTGGTGCAGAAGGGGCCAGCGAAATGAGGGAAGAGCCCAAGTTAGAGAAGCAGCAGCCAACAGCATTGATGGAGATCTTCCCATCATTGACCTAATGAAATGGCAAAATCAGTTGTGGGAGCAACAGTTGCACAAGCAAGCAGAACAAACACAGAAAATGGAAGAGCACATGGATGGACTTATGAAACTGATGATGCAGCAGACCAGGAACCAGTCAACACCCAATAAAAGTCAAGTCAGGAAACAGCAATCAGTACCAGCTTGTTTTCAGTGTGGAAGTCCTCAGCACTTTATACGTGACTGTCCTCAAGCTAGACTAGGACATCAGGGAAATCCGTCGAATCAGGGTCTGGCAAGATATGACTACAACCCATCACAGCAAGCTAAGGCACCTTTAAACTAGTTTCGCCTGCCGTTGTGAGCCAGACGGTAGGCGATTGTAATACAAGAGAACCTGCTATAATTAGTAATGCAATTGGTCATTGTCCTGAGAGTAAAATTAAGATAGGCTCTGTAGAGATACCATGTCTCATTGATAGTGGAGCAGAGATATCCACTATCACTGAGTCTTTTTATTTGACACATTTGAAAGAGAGGGATGTTTCATTAGTTGACATAGGTTCACAAATAACGGTGTCCACAGCCAATGGAACAGAACTGCCTTTCATTGGCTATGTTGAGGTTAATATTGACCTGTTTGGCATGTGTATTCAGGATGTAGGATTTTTAATTGTTAAGGATCCTTTTAGTGGGCCATCTGTCACTAGAAAAAAACGCTTACCAGGAGTTGTTGGAAGTAATATCCTACAGAAACTACATGTGCTACTGGGGGCAAACCAAAAGATGAGTCAATCCATTTCTCAGAATCCAGGAGCGAAACCATGGTTAGAAGTGTTATCTTTATATGGTCAGCTTCCTGGTATCATGTATCAGCATGAAGAACTTTCCACCTATGGATATGTTAGAATTTCTGGTAGACAACCTATTTTAATTCCAGCCGGATCTGCCCGTGTTGTTACAGCCACAAGTCGTAGTGATATTTGTGCAAATTATTATGCCCTAGTGGAGAACTTGAAGGTAAGTACTCATCTCCCAAAAGGAGTAGTAGTAACACCAGCATATGTAAAAGTGGAGCAGGGCTGTCTAGCCGTAAGTATTGCCAACTTTAGTGAGGACGACATATATCTGCAACCGCACCAACGGGTTGGAATCTTGACCAAAGGGCTTCTTATTAACACAGAGACATTTGAAGTAGAATCCAAACAGTATGAATCCTCAATAGATAAGTTAGAAGTGAACCAAGCAGAAGCAGATTTATCTACTAGAGATATTGTTTCAAAATTGGATATTGGAAGTGACCTTACACTACAACAGCGGGAGCAGATAAATGATTTAGTTTTCAGGCATAAAAGGATTTTCAGTAAAGGTGATCATGATTTAGGCTACTGTGACTTGATTAAGCACAAAATTACGCTGACAGATGATATACCAGTTAAATTGCCACATAGACGAATTCCTCCAAATCAAATGGAGCAAGTAACTAGGTACATCAATACACAACTTGCTTCTGGAATCCTTCGGCCGAGTATATCGCCATATGCCTCGGCAATAGTGGTAGTTAAGAAAACAGATGGAACCATCAGGGTGTGTGGAGATTTCCGGTTATTAAATGCAAAGACTGTGAAAGATGCCCATCCACTCCCACGTGTTGAAGAAGCTCTGGATGCCTTAAAAGGTGTAAAATATTTCTCCACAATCGATCTTGCACATGGCTTCCTTCAATGTGCGCTGGAGGAAAAAGACATACCCAAGACTGCTATACGTGTAGGAACCTTTGGACTCTTTGAATATACAAGATTGCCCATGGGGTTATGCAATTCTCCTGCAACATTTGCCCGTCTTATGCAAGCTTGTTTAGGTGATCAAAATCTGCTTACATTAATTGTTTATCTAGATGACATCTTGGTGTATGGACAATCATTTGAGGAAATGATAGAGAGGTTAGAACTAGTTTTTCAGCGTCTATTGGAATTTGGTCTCAAGCTCAAACCAGAGAAGTGCCATCTATTCAAGAAGAAAGTAAAATATTTAGGACACCAAATCTCAGAAGAAGGCATTGCCACAGATCCAGACAAAATAGAGTGTGTGAAGAATTGGAAAACTCCAAAGACCGAGACAGAGTTAAGATCGTTCATCGGCCTCGCCTCATACTATAGAAGATTTGTGAAAGGATTTGCACAGATAGCCAAACCTCTCCATCAACTGTTTGAAGGACATAATAAAAAGAAGAAACAGCTAAAGTCTAAGCAAGACCGCCGATCATTTTGTGAACGATGGGATGATTCCTGTGACAAAGCCTTTGAAAACCTCAAAGAAATGCTAACCAGCAGTCCATTATTAGGATACCCTGATTTTTCGCAACCATTCATCATGGAAACAGATGCCAGTTACAGAGGCCTCGGTGCTGTTCTTTCGCAACAACAGGATGGGAGGTGTGTTGTCATTGCCTATGCAAGTAGAGGACTCCGACCAGCTGAAAGAAATGATGCAAATTATAGTTCTATGAAACTCGAGATGTTAGGTTTGAAGTGGGCCATAACAGATAAGTTCCGAGACTATGTATTAGGTTCCAAATTTTTAGTGTACACCGACAGTAATCCTCTTTCATATATACAAACAGCCAAATTAGGAGCGACAGAAGCTAGATGGATGGCACAGTTGTCTCAGTTTGATTTTACTGTTAAATACCGTTCAGGGAAGTCCAATCGGAATGCAGATGCTCTTAGCCGGTTACATGCTAAGGTTCATGCTAAAGCAGAAGAATTGTTCCTGGATCGTAGAACCGTTTTTGGGGGAATAGTCGTACCGGTGGAATTAAGAAGGAAAATCAGTGAGTTGCAAAGATTGGATGTATCAGCAGAGGAAATGCAGACCTCGGGTCAATCAAGCCCATCAACGGATGCGCATAGTGTTTAAGATACCTTGCCGTCATACAGTAGTACAGAATTAGCTGAACTGCAGAGATTAGATAGTGAGGTTGGAAGACTGGTATATTTTTGGAAACATGGAAAACCTGCTAGAAACCAGATTCGCAATGAATCTAGTAACGTTCAGAAATTAGTCAGTCAATGGAATCATTTGAGGGAAATTAAGGGTGTTCTATATCGTATCATTTGGGTGGATGGCCAAGAAGTGACCCAATTATTGTTACCCTCCTCATTGAAGAGTCAAGTTCTGGAAGCCATTCATGACAAGATGGGACATCAAGGTAAGGAACGAACCTGGATGTTGATCAGAGCATGGTGCTATTGGCCAAACATGTTTGCCGAAATAGAAAGTCACTGTCAACATTGTGAACGTTGTTTGTTAGCCAAATCAAAGCCAAAGGTTCACACTACCATGAAAAGTTTGATTGCTAGGAAACCATTGGACATATTGGCTATTGATTTTACACTGATAGAACGATCTAGTGATGGACGTGAAAATGTACTAGTGATGACTGATGTCTTTACAAAACTAGTCCTGTGTGTTCCAACACGTGACCAAAAGGCACATACCATTGCAGAAGCATTGGTTAAGGAATGGTTTTTAAGATATGGTATACCACGCTCCATTCATAGTGACCAAGGCAAGAATTTTGAATCTTCCGTTATTGCAGAATTGTGTAGCATGTATAATATCAAAAAGACCAGAACTACACCATACCATCCCCAGGGAAACGGACAGACTGAGAGATTTAATCGGACATTTCATGATTTGTTGAGGACATTAACACCAGAACAGAAGCGGAAATGGCCTAAGTACATTCCAGAGTTGGTCTGGGCTTACAATGTGACACCTCATGCATCAACTGGTTATTCACCTCATTTTCTTTTCTTTGGCCAAGAAGCCTGGTTGCCCATTGATAGTATGTTGTCAGGTGGCACGGATACACATGAGGACATGGCTATGCATGACTGGATAGAACAGCATCAAAAGAAAATGGAGATCGCTCAGAAATTAGCAGGAAACAAACTCAGGGAGGAAGCAGATAAACGTCAGAAACGATGTGATGAAAAAGCTAGTGATTTTGATATATCCCCAGGAACCAAAGTTTACATCAAGAATAGAGGAATAAAAGGGCGGAACAAGATTCAAGATCGGTGGTGTGATAAACCCTATGTAGTAATTAGACGAATAGATCCATTAAATCATGTCTATGAGATTCAACCAATAACTGGCATTGGCAATATTAGGCGAGTACATAGGACTGAATTGTTAAATGTGCATGAATATGTTAGTATGTGTGACAGAGATGTTATCCCCAGTGATGATAAGAATTCTTGTGATGAGGAGTTCCAGCAAGGTGAAGACAACACAGATGATGATCAACCAGATATATCTACATCAGAGAATGAAGATATTGATTTGTCTAATGTAGCTGCTGCTTTAAAT